>WNWK01001452.1:100000-102500 GCA_009830355.1 Cherax destructor | reverse complement strand
AGCAAGACCCATTTTATTGTATACACGGAGGAATATCTTATCAGAAAACGTGCACTTAAGAGTGTACTTTCATGTATTAAAGTGTTCTAGACTGGTGGTGGACGAGTTGCATGTGTTCTTATAATCGAGTCTCACACAAGACATTGGTGGCTGCTGCCGTCCGCTTCTACAGTGCCATCAGCTATCTCACTTTCAGAATTGTCCTGAGAGACAGTCTTGCAGCGCCCCACAATGGTGCTGACTCAACTGAACGGCTCATCTTATGAGAAATATTAATGATGCGTGATTTTTTCCCCTCACGAATAAACCACCAACTGAAACAACAGGCTTAGCTGAACCCTAAACCGGCTTATTCGGCAAATTGTCGACTCCAACACCGTCGAGGTTAACCATCCCACAGACTCCTATGATCCATCAGACCTCACAATCCTCCAACACAAGAAAGAGAAGGATCGCGGTGTCACTGGACATTATGCTAAACTAGTTTTTATTTAGTACACTTTACAAGCGGTTTTATTCACATAAGTTTAACATTTGACAATAGTTTAGAGGAGAAAATATATGGAATGGCCAGATGTATGAAATATATTATGTATATTTAACCAATTTACCGATTTTTATTGAGGCTTTAAACTATCATCTGTCAAGCTAGCCCCTGAAGGCAGGCTATGGTAGTAAACACTCCCGGTGCTGTGATGTAGCCTCAACTATGGTAGTAAACACTCCCGGTGCTGTGATGTAGCTGCAGCTATGGTAGTAAACACTCCCGGTGCTGTGATGTAGCCGCAGCTATGGTAGTAAACACTCCCGGTGCTGTGATGTAGCCTCAACTATGGTAGTAAACACTCCCGGTGCTGTGATGTAGCCACAACTATGGTAGTAAACACTCCCGGTGCTGTGATGTAGCCTCAACTATGGTAGTAAACACTCCCGGTGCTGTGCTGTAGCCTCAGCTATGGTAGTAAACACTCCCGGTGCTGTGATGTAGCCTCAGCTATGATAGTAAACACTCCCGGTGCTGTGATGTAGCCGCAGCTATGGTAGTAAACACTCCCGGTGCTGTGATGTAGCCTCAACTATGGTAGTAAACACTCCCGGTGCTGTGATGTAGCCTCAACTATGGTAGTAAACACTCCCGGTGCTGTGATGTAGCCTAAACTATGGTAGTAAACACTCCCGGTGCTGTGATGTATCCTAAACTATGGGAGTAAACACTCCCGGTGCTGTGATGTAGCCTCAACTATGGTAGTAAACACTCCCGGTGCTGTGATGTAGCCTCAACTATGGTAGTAAACACTCCCGGTGCTGTGATGTAGCCTCAACTATGGTAGTAAACACTCCCGGTGCTGTGATGTAGCCTCAACTATGGTAGTAAACACTCCCGGTGCTGTGATGTAGCCTAAACTATGGGAGTAAACACTCCCGGTGCTGTGATGTAGCCTAAACTATGGTAGTAAACACTCCCGGTGCTGTGATGTAGCCTAAACTATGGTAGTAAACACTCCCGGTGCTGTGATGTAGCGTCAACTATGGTAGTAAACACTCCCGGTGCTGTGATGTAGCCGCAGCTATGGTAGTAAACACTCCCGGTGCTGTGATGTAGCCTCAGCTATGGTAGTAAACACTCCCGGTGCTGTGATGTAGCCTCAACTATGGTAGTAAACACTCCCGGTGCTGTGATGTAGCCGCAGCTATGGTAGTAAACACTCCCGGTGCTGTGATGTAGCCTCAACTATGGTAGTAAACACTCCCGGTGCTGTGATGTAGCATCAGCTATGGTAGTAAACACTCCCGGTGCTGTGATGTAGCCTCAGCTATGGTAGTAAACACTCCGGTGCTGTGATGTAGCCGCAGCTATGGTAGTAAACACTCCGGTGCTGTGATGTAGCCTCAGCTATGGTAGTAAACACTCCCGGTGCTGTGATGTAGCCTCAGCTATGGTAGTAAACACTCCCGGTGCTGTGATGTAGCCGCAGCTATGGTAGTAAACACTCCCGGTGCTGTGATGTAGCCTCAACTATGGTAGTAAACACTCCCGGTGCTGTGATGTAGCCTCAACTATGGTAGTAAACACTCCCGGTGCTGTGATGTAGCCGCAGCTATGGTAGTAAACACTCCCGGTGCTGTGATGTAGCCTCAACTATGGTAGTAAACACTCCCGGTGCTGTGATGTAGCCTCAGCTATGGTAGTAAACACTCCCGGTGCTGTGATGTAGCCGCAGCTATGGTAGTAAACACTCCCGGTGCTGTGATGTAGCCTCAACTATGGTAGTAAACACTCCCGGTGCTGTGATGTAGCCTCAACTATGGTAGTAAACACTCCCGGTGCTGTGATGTAGCCTCAACTATGGTAGTAAACACTCCCGGTGCTGTGATGTAGCCTCAACTATGGTAGTAAACACTCCCGGTGCTGTGATGTAGCCTCAGCTATGGTAGTAAACACTCCCGGTGCTGTGATGTAGCCGCAGCTATGGTAGTAAACACTCCCGGTGCTGTGATG
>WNWK01001452.1:5000-95000 GCA_009830355.1 Cherax destructor | reverse complement strand
TGGCGTCCCCTCACCCTACCTCACTACATGGCGTCCCCTCACCCTACCTCACTACATGGCGTTCCCCTCACCCTACCTCACTACATGGCGTCCCCTCACCCTACCTCACTACATGGCGTCCCCCTCACCCTACCTCACTACATGGCGTCCCTCACCCTACCTCACTACATGGCGTCCCTCACCCTACCTCACTACTCATGGCGTCCCCTCACCCTAGCCTCCACTACATGGCGTCCCCTCACCCTACCTCACTACATGGCGTCCCTCCACTCCTACATGCGTCCCTCACCTACCTCACTTGGCGTCCCCTCACCCCTACCTCACTACATGGCGTCCCCTCACCCTACCTCACTACATGGCGTCCCCTCACCCTACCTCACTACATGGCGTCCCCTCACCCTACCTCACTACATGGCGTCCCCTCCACCCCTACCTCACTACATGGCGTCCCCTCCCACCTCCTACCTCACTACATGGCGTCCCCTCACCCTACCTCACTACATGGCGTCCCCTCACCCTACCTCACTACATGGCGTCCCCTCACCCTACCTCACTACATGGCGTCCCCTCACCCTACCTCACTACATGGCGTCCCCTCACCCTACCTCACTACATGGCGTCCCCTCACCCTACCTCACTACATGGCGTCCCCTCACCCTACCTCACTACATGGCGTCCCTCACCTCCTCACAGCGTCCTACCTCACTACATGGCGTCCCCTCACCCTACCTCACTACATGGCGTCCCCTCACCCTATCTCACTACATGGCGTCCCCTCACCCTACCTCACTACATGGCGTCCCCTCACCCTACCTCACTATATGGCGTCCCCTCACCCTACCTCACTACAGTGTACCGCCAGACATAACTCATTCAGTTGATGCTCATGAAACAATTGACTCGGCTGCAGTTGCAGAGATGACTGCATCAGTTGCCGTTGTCGAAACCGCAGTGCCAGGTGCAGTTGCTGGGATGACTGAAGGAGTTGCAGTTTATGATGGGACTGTAGCAGTTGTAGATACTGAAGACTGGTTACCTGCCAAGTCTAACCCCGTGCATCGCTTTTTTTATTCTTTATAAGACGTGAATGTTTATCTCAGTGGTTGACACATTGTTGAGGTGGATCCTAAAAGGATATTGGTGTTCTTGTATCCTGGTGTTGAAGGTGCATGATGTATTTCTCAGTTGTGTTGGCATCAGGCCTGGGACATGTGTAGCTATGGACGGATGGCAAGCGTGATGGAACCTTACAAAAATGACCATCCTAGGAAATGCAGAAATCTCCTGATTTAAAGCGTATGTTATGCCATAATTTGCAAATACTTTAGCCCAAATGTGTGTGTTAGGGCTCAATAAATGATAAACAAATGCTATGAGATCAATTGTCCGGCATTCCATGTCAAGGGAACGAGGTGCATGGAGGCAGGAGGACGTCAACCTGACCATGACATCCACAGCCACACAGACAACACAGATGAGACTGACAAGAAATGGTGATATTGTATTTTCTGGCATATAAGGCGCCATACCTTATATACTCAAGGTCAGGGTTAAGGGTAGGATTTGGGTTAGGCTTTAGCATAAACTAAGAGGGTAATTAACCCTTGAATATGATTACTGATTTAGCCATATGATACTTCTGTTGTGCGTCTTATATGACGGAATATCCGGTAAGTATCACCACCGCAGAGGCTTTCTGGACTGTAAACAAAATTAATGACAGAGCCACAGTTATTATTAAGAGAAAAAACAGCACGAGAACAATGTATCATCATTTCTGTGTGCAAATAGACAAGGTCTGAAACAGAGAAGCAAACAAAATTCCATTTATTAGTAGACTCTCATTATCAAATGAAATGTTTGCAACTTTTACGCAGACCCACGTAAAAGACTACCTTATAACAGGGAAATGTGGTTTCCTGGCACACACTACTTAGGTGCGACCGAAAAAAATAGACAGGTTGGTCTGTATCTCAAGGAATTATTCACTGTTACGTAACACCACAAACGATGTAGTTGAAGTTCTGGTGGTTAAAATCGGAATCACGTTGTTGGACTGGTATATAAGCCACTAGATGCAACTTCCCAGCAGTTCAAAGACCAACTGCTGCAAGTCGAGTACTGTTTTGAAAATCTCCCAAACCCGGCACCTAGTATCGTCCTGCTTTGAGACCTCCGTTTATGGCATCGAAAATGGAAGAATTTAGCCCAGACTGCAATAGCAGAGAAAATCCCAGGAGCCAGTTTGTATGGTCAGTCTCACTCAACTACCGAGACTGCCCCAAAAAATTCTTATACCAACAGACAGTGGTAGTGCATTCAGCTCACACACAGTGTCCGTGGTGCGATCCCTGGTCCGGATGAAAACATTGGACATGTTTCCTTACACCTGCTGCCCCTGTTCACCTAGCAGTAAGTAGGTACCTGGGTGTCAGCCGACTGTTGTGAATGGCATCCTGGGGGGTGGAAGAATACCTTAAAAAGGGCCGAGTTTTGACATGAGCTGAGGTAGGATAACTTTTGACCTAGGAAGCTCTTGACTTAGAAAGCTCTTGACCTAGGAAGCTCTTGACCTAGGAAGCTCTTGACCTAGGAAGACAGTAAACTCAGATCACAACCTGACACAAGTTCAGACCTACGAACTCGTCCTAGCCAGCAAAATACACTGGATCCCGAGGCTAGTTCAACAATGGAACTAAGAAGTCTGGTCCTTTATTTATCACCTTACTTTATTTTCTGTCAGTCATTCTTTTTTCCCAGAGGCCAAATATGTCGAAATAACATATACAGATTAACTAAGCACATTAATTAGTTTACTGAGATTAAAAAAAAAGAAACTACAATACACAATTATTCTTCTATTTCTATATTCATAAAATACACAATTTCTTTTATTTCTGTATTCATTAACGCTCTTGCAAATAAAATTGTAATACAACAGGAAAGTGGTTGATAATATTGATGGATATATTACTCATATCCCGGGAATCCCATGTTGTTAATCCAACTGTATCCAGGTGTTGATCCCAGCCTGATCCAACACCAGACCGGTAAGCCAGTGGAAGGCCTCGGCCAGATGACCGAAAGCTCCAGCGTCGGGTCAACATATGACTAAGACCCGCCTCAGGAAACACTTATTCTGTTTCCAGACAAATCTAACCTCACCCAACTTAACTCCTCTTTGCTTTTCTAATATCCTCCTTCCTCATAACCAGATGTATCCTCTGTACCAAGATTCTTAGTACATAGTATACCTTTTTCAACCTGTTTGCTAACCACTGGCCCAACTCCTGCCTATGACCTACCTCCGGTAGGGGGCCTCGCTGCATGAAGACTATGTCTGCTATTGCTGTGCCTCATCTCACTCCTATACAAGCAATCATCTTCTTGGCTGTTCTTTAGATTCATCAAGGAGCTAACCAGGTGTTGCACGTGTTTTATTTAAGATCTTGTAGGTGTTACCAGTATTACCATTACTACGCTGTCAGCCTCAGGAGTGATCTTCAGGTTGTCACATCCTCGCTAAACGAGTGGATAATTGATCAATATTCTAATTTCGGCTTGAATGAGATCTGAAGAAAACGGGTTCGAATCTCTTGCAAGACAGCTGACAATAAAATGTTTGTTAATGTTCCACTTCTTTGCATGAGAATGTTGAATTGTAAAAATACGAATGTGACAGGGAATCATAGCTAGCTATATTTAATACAATCATTCCATCTTCTCTCTACGTTTTTTTTTCCCAAATCTCCCGTCTCTTCTTCCAATCCTACCCTACATATTCACACTTTTCTTCCCCTCTCCCATTTATACCCTTCCCTCTTCCTAAATTGCCTTCTCCTCCCCACCGTCTTCTCAGTAGGCTAATATCGCCCCTCTTCCTCACTTCCTTCATCCCTTTCCTCTCTCTCCCTCCCTTGTCCCTTCTATCCCTTCTTTCCTTTTTTCTTTCCCTTGCCCCAACTATCCCTCCCTCACCCTAGGAATATTGATGGAAATTGATTTTTAACTGGTGTTCCCTCACAACACAGCCCAGGCCGTGTCTCGCCTCCCAAGAGACTCCTTCCCTCTCCCACGACACATCGCTCACTCCTCTTACAAACCCACTGAACTTCACGAACCGTTCTGAAATGCGCTCTAAGAGTACCCGCAGGGCGTCGCTCAGACCAATAGCTTTCTGGGTTATTCCAGGCGACGAATTTTGACACGGCGTTCCAGCGGACAGGTAGTGTGGTAGGACTGGGCCTCCGGCTTCAGGAGTGTCGGGGGGGAAGGTGGACGTGGTTAATGGGAAGTAACATGAATATTTTTGTAGCTGGTGATATTTTGCACGCTGTGGGTGTTGAGTGTGGGAGGCTGGGTGGTCTGGCTGTGTAGTCTGTGGACTAGCTGACTGGCTGGCAGTGTAGTTTGTAGACTAGCTGGCTGTACGGTCTGTGGACTAGCTGAGTAAGAACACGTTGACGATGGATGTTGCCGGTATTTATTGTTGCTTGACTGTGGGAGCTGACTTGCTGTGGGAATTACTGTGGGAGCTGGCTTGCTGTGGGAATTACTGTGGGAGCTGGCTTGCTGTGGGAATTACTGTGGGAGCTGACTTGCTGTGGGAATTACTGTGGGAGCTGGCTTACTGTGGGAATTACTGTGGGAGCTGGCTTGCTGTGGGAATTAGACTGTGGGAGCTGGCTTACTGTGGGAATTACTGTGGGAGCTGGCTTGCTGTGGGAATTAGACTGTGGGAGCTGGCTTACTGTGGGAATTACTGTGGGAGCTGACTTGCTGTGGGAATTACTGTGGGAGCTGACTTGCTGTGGGAATTAGACTGTGCGAGCTGGCTTGCTGTGGGAATTACTGTGGGAGCTGGCTTGCTGTGGGAATTACTGTGGGAGCTGACTTGCTGTGGGAATTAGACTGTGCGAGCTGGCTTGCTGTGGGAATTACTGTGGGAGCTGGCTTGCTGTGGGAATTAGACTGTGCGAGCTGGCTTGCTGTGGGAATTACTGTGGGAGCTGACTTGCTGTGGGAATTAGACTGTGGGAGCTGGCTTACTGTGGGAATTACTGTGGGAGCTGACTTGCTGTGGGAATTACTGTGGGAGCTGACTTGCTGTGGGAATTAGACTGTGCGAGCTGGCTTGCTGTGGGAATTACTGTGGGAGCTGGCTTGCTGTGGGAATTACTGTGGGAGCTGACTTGCTGTGGGAATTACTGTGGGAGCTGGCTTGCTGTGGGAATTACTGTGGGAGCTGACTTGCTGTGGGAATTACTGTGGGAGCTGGCTTGCTGTGGGAATTAGACTGTGCGAGCTGGCTTGCTGTGGGAATTACTGTGGGAGCTGGCTTGCTGTGGGAATTAGACTGTGCGAGCTGGCTTGCTGTGGGAATTACTGTGGGAGCTGGCTTACTGTGGGAATTAGACTGTGCGAGCTGGCTTGCTGTGGGAATTACTGTGGGAGCTGGCTTGCTGTGGGAATTAGACTGTGCGAGCTGGCTTGCTGTGGGAATTACTGTGGGAGCTGACTTGCTGTGGGAATTAGACTGTGGGAGCTGGCTTGCTGTGGGACTCCACCAAACATTCCCACTACTGGTCCTTCTCCTGTGTTTACTCCGTCCTCCTCCTCCTGTATGATCATCTTCTACTCCCCCCCCCCCCGTCTCTTTTTTAGTTCCGTCTTTTCGTACTCACTTTCCTGTTTTCTCTTCTGTTTCCTTTCCTCCTCTTTACCTCTTCTGGTTTTCCCTGACTAGCACACCTAGATTATGCATAATATAGCCATTATTCTACCTAGAAGTAGATAGTTCTTATCCTTGGTGTGGAGTTCCAAGTCCTCTGCTATCGGCATTTCCCATCTAATCGCATTTACTCCTTTTCCCTCTTCTACAATATTTCCTACTCCTCCTGCTTCCTCTTCTTTATCTCCCGCTTCCACCTCCTGCCTCACACCCGTCATTCTCCATGATAAATGTAAGTGTGTGACTAATCACTCTATTCAGCTTGCTCCTTCTCCATTGCAGCCACACAAACTGCAACATCATAACCATGTGCGTTGAGAAACTTTATTTACTGACCTCTTATAAAAGTGGCGATGATAGCACATTAGCTGCGACGGCTTTGAATACGAGTGTGTGTGTAAGTAGCAGATTTTGAAGTTGTTAAAAACCCCGTGGTATAAACAACTTTGTGTTCATTAGTTGGTGTTCCCCTTGACTCGCCAGCTGGCCAAGTGGTGGAGGATCTATGCGAAATGTTTATTTTTTTTTTCGATTGCTACTTTAATCAGAATCCGATTAGCACGACTCTCTGTGTCGGGGTAGTTAGTTTGGATTTGTGTTTTGCTGGCAACACATATACCGACTCCAGCGCCCACGCCGGCGTTTCACGTCCACGACGACGCCTGTCTCACACTAACACCCGTACCGATGATTCATGCTGTCGTCTAGAGTGACGTCTCACGCTGACGTCTACACCGACACCTCACGATGACTCTGACGCCTCACGCCCATCATTGAGGCCTACCGCCTACATTGACGCCTCACGTCAACATTGACGCCTACTCCGCCGCCCCATGCCTACGTTTTCGCAACGTCAGATATATTGGTACAATCGAATAAGGCTACACTTACATCCAGGCCAACACAAGAGCAGCAGGTGTAAGAAAACTTGCCCATACTTGAGTACACATTACAACACAGCCTCTGAGACAATAAACACTGAAATATTTCCACATCTAAAACTAATATATCACAGAAAATATAAAATACCACAAAAAACACCTTTATCTGGATTCGCATCCCTTCATGGGAGGCTCCTTGATCACATCTGAATGCCTTCCATTCCCAGGTTCTATTTATAGTTCTCACGGGATGCGCATTCATTCGTTTTTCACCCATTCTAACCGCGTACTAGTGCTCCCTCACTGGTGGTTCCACGTTTCCTGCTGGGGAAGGATATGCTTCTGTCTTTCCAGCATCATATTCTTGGAGAGCACTGTTGCAGTCTGCCAATATTTTAACTGCTAGGTTGTACGCTTTCCTTACTGCTGCCACTTGTAGGTTAGGTTAGGTTAGCTTCCATTGCTGCTTCTGATCGCTTCTTAGATTCCGACTCTCAAATCGCGTTGCAAGTGATCTATTCTCCCGATGCTTCCCTTCCTCTGTTTTCCATCTCTCTATTCTTATTTTTAAATATTGCCTTCACCGCATCTTTGCTAAAAACACATCTTTATTAAACATTAAACAAATTATCTTTTAATGGGTTCCTAGTTATTTTCTAGGTCTCTCCAGTCATTTTCCTGAATTCCTAGTCATGTTGCTAGATCCCCAGTCATGTCAGTATTTATTGCAATAAACTATGTTTTTTCAGCATATCTGGAACCTGACATTCTCCCGTAGACAGTAACGCTTTTCTATTTACCTGCCTTAGCACAGCACTTGCCTAATCCTTTACTTTTTCTCCTACACCTGCACACTAGTACCAAACCTACTAAACCTGTTGTTAAAACCAAGTCCTACACACTAGGCTTCCACGATGCTGCTCTTCCATCCTTCAGAGGATTTTAGTAGTAGTTTTCAACACTGACCTGTTGTGTGTATATTCTTTGGGAGCCTCTGGTGTCTGCTGGTTTTCTTCGTGTTCCTTCCCCTTACCCTAATTCCTTTCCTCCTCCTCCTCTTCCTACTCCTCCTTTATAATTATTGCCTATGTCATCCTAACCACTACTATCTCTGTCACTTCCAATTTTACCATCATCACCACCTCCTCCTCCTCCGTCTACACTCTTCCTTCCTCTACGTTGTTCAAGAAGTCATCTTCCATACTTGACTTCCGGTTATCTCAGCATCTTGTGTTCTGGCGTCCTGTGAGAACTACTGTGACTCTGAAATAAGATATTTTTAGTCAGATATTTTAGTTTAAGTGGTAATCAGGAAATAATCCTAAAATTCGTAACTTATCTGCAGTTTCAAATACAAGAGTGAAAACTCACGTATTTTACCTATAAACCGAAAGTTTGTCAGAAAATACTTATATTGACTCTCACTGCTACACACACACACACACACACACCCGTGCGCGAGGAAGTGGATGAATTTTGCGTCATCGGGATGACTCAAAATTCATCCCGATGACTCAAAATTCATCCCGATGACTCAAAATTCATCCCGATGACTCAGAATTCATCCCGATGACTCAGAATTCATCCCGATGACTCAGAATTCATCCCGATGACTCAGAATTCATCCCGATGACTCAGAATTCATCCCGATGACTCAGAATTCATCCCGATGACTCAGAATTCATCCCGATGACTCAGAATTCATCCCGATGACTCAGAATTCATCCCGATGACTCAGAATTCATCCCGATGACTCAGAATTCATCCCGATGACTCAGAATTCATCCCGATGACTCAGAATTCATACGGATGACTCAGAATTCATCTCGATGACTCAAAATTCATCCCGATGACTCAGAATTCATCAAGATGACTCAGAATTCATCCCGATGACACAGAATTCATCCCTATGACTCAGAATTCATCCCGATGACTCAGAATTCATCCCGATGACTCAGAATTCATCCCGATGACTCAGAATTCATCCCGATGACTCAGAATTCATACCGATGACTCAGAATTCATCCCGATGACTCAGAATTCATCCCGATGACACAGAATTCACCCCTATGACTCAGAATTCATCCCGATGACTCAGAATTCATCCCGATGACTCAGAATTCATACCATACCGATGACTCAGAATTCATACCGATGACTCAGAATTCATACCGATGACTCAGAATTCATCCCGATGACTCAGAATTCATCCCGATGACTCAGAATTTATCCCGATGACACAGAATTCACCCCTATGACTCAGAATTCATCCCGATGACTCAGAATTCATCCCGATGACTCAGAATTCATCCCGATGACTCAGAATTCATCCCGATGACTCAGAATTCATACCATACCGATGACTCAGAATTCATACCGATGACTCAGAATTCATACCGATGACTCAGAATTCATACCGATGACTCAGAATTCATACCGATGACTCAGAATTCATACCGATGACTCAGAATTCATACCGATGACTCAGAATTCATACCGATGACTCAGAATTCATACCGATGACTCAGAATTCATCCCGATGACTCAGAATTCATCCCTATGACTCAGAATTCATCCCGATGACTCAGAATTCATCCTGATGACTCAGAAATCATCCCTCATCCCGATGACTCAGAATTCATCCCGATGACTCAGAATTCATCCCGATGACTCAGAATTCATCCCGTTGACTCAGAATTCATCCCGATGATTCAGAATTCATCCTGACTCATAATTCATCCTGATGACTCAGAATTCATCCCGATGACTCAGAAGTCATACCGATGACTCAGAATTTATCCTGATGACTCAGAATTCATCCCGATGACTCAGAATTCATCCCGATGACTCAGAATTCATCCCGATGACTCAGAATTCATCCCGATGACTCAGAATTCATCCCGATGACTCAGAATTCATCCTGATGACTCACTGAACAGTGAAATATCGTAATGGTTCTGGCTCCCTCAGAGACACACTATTTCTTTTTTTTCTGTTGATGTCAGTCAAAAAAAGTACTTTCAGAAAGCATTAAATTTCCTTACATTAGATATGGCAACTGTAAAGTGTCCCGTAGCTCGGTTGGTAGCGCACTTAGCTCACACACTGAAGTCCGGGGGTTGATCCCGGACGTGTTTTCTTAAGACACCTGCTGTTCCTGTTCATTTATCAGTAAAATGGGTACCTGGGTGTTAGTCGACTGGTGTGGGTAGCATCCTGGGACAAAATTGACCTAATTTACTCAAAATGCTCTGCTTAACAAGGGACTATGTACCTTGTACATGTACTTGTAGAAATTAAGATTATTATTATTATTATTATTATTATTATTATTATTATTATTATTATTATTATTATTATTAGATATATCCAGATGCAGACACACAGACAAAACGACGAGCACTAAAGTACATAAACAGGCAGACAGACAGACAAGATGACAGCTTTGCGAACAGTCAGTCAGGCAGACAGAAAAACAGTTAGGGAGTAAGGAAGACAGACAGGCACTCTGACCGACAGACAGTGAGGCAGGTCGACAGGAGGAAAGAAAGGCAAACAGGCAAAACAGACAGTCAGGTTGATATGCTCTCGGTCAGTTTGACGGGCAGACAGTCAAGTAAAGAGATAGGAATACAGGCAGAGAGATAAGAAGAGAGACATAAGGCAGATAATCTATCATAGATACAAGTACAATGAGAGATGACGTATGTTATATTTACTTACCCTCTGAGAAACACCTGTGGGTGTGTGTGTGTGTGTGGGTGTGTGTGTGTGTGTGTGGGTGTGTGTGTTTGTAGGAGACAGGGGAGGGGCAAGGGGCCGCAGTTTGACACATGTCATTTCAGTGTTTTGACAGCTGATGGGAAGGAGGGAAGGGGGGAGGGGGTAATTAGGAGCCTGACAGCTAGAGAGACGCTGTCAGAAAAGGGTCATAGGAGGTCCAGTTATCACTCTCCCCCTCCCTCCTCTATAAGCAATCAGAACTACAAGCAATCAAAAGTAGAACTACAAGCAATCTTATCCAAAACTACAAGTAATCAAAAGTAGAACTACAAGCAATCTTATCCAAAACTACAAGCAATCAGAGCCAGAACTAGAACCTCAAGCAAGCACAATCAGAACCAGAACCTCAGTTAGAACCAGAACTAGAACCCCAAGTAACCAGAACCAGAGCTACAAACAATAAGAATTAGAACTAGAACCTCACGTAATCAGAATTAAAACTAGAACCTCAAGCAATTAGAACCACAACTAGAACCTCAAGCAATCAGAACCAGAACTACAAGCAATCAGAGCCTGAAGTAGAGCCTCAAGCAACCAGAACCAGAACCACAAGCAATAAGAATCAGAACTAGAAGCTCAAGCAATCAGAGCCAGAACAAAAGTTTCAAGGAACTTACACTGCCCAAGTTCCCCGGAATACTGAACAGTGGGCAGTGAATGTCCTAGAGAGGGTTAGATGTGTGTTAGAGGCTCTCGAGAGAGGTTCTTGAAAATCTAGCAAGTTGTGTACAGGTTTGCTAGATCGGAGTAAGTCAAAGAGAGTGGTTTGTTGGATTTGGTGTGCTGTTGGAGTGTTATCACAGTAATATCTAGGGACCGGTCTTGAGTTAAAGATGTGGAAAGTACAGTGGCTTCGCTAAGTGGACCGTGTCGGTCCATCTGCTAGAACACTAGTTATTATAACGCTATAATAATTAAACTTATAGCATTAAAACACACACACAGAAGTGCACCCCATATCCATCCTGTGGAGGGTAGCGCAGATCATATGGATACACAAAAGACATAGGAGTTGAACTAGGCCCTAAATTAAAGGTTGCCAGGAATACACGTGGATATATATCCACAATTTATGTCTGATGTGTGCTAAGCAAAATTAGAATATTTGTTTAATATCTCTGGTATCTTATTTTCATTAATAAGATAACTTGACATATCACATAGGTTATTATGCTGTCCATCTCTGTATTCCTCAATATGTAGATATTTCTGCACACAGTGTTCAAAAGAGCTACCAGAGGGGTGACACATACCTGTGTGTCTGCCAAACTACCATAAGTACTTACAACCAAGCCTAAGCCTACTACATCAGTCAGTCTGTTCACATTGCAAGTAGCTCCATAAATATGCTTATCTACGTTCATGCTATCATAATGAGCTGTAGCTCTACTCTATTCCCCGACACTAAAGTTATAGTACACTTTTTTCATAAAACTGAAATAAACATTCCAGTTGACTGGCTTGATCTGAACTTCCTTCCCTCGTCGCCTCTTCAAAATCGAGGTGAAAATCCTATTAACATTCTGTCACTCAAGACACCTCCCTCCCTTCCCTCTTCCCCTGGGGACGACTGAAGAGAGAAGAGAATGTGTAGAAAAAAAATATAAGAATACAATAAGGGAGGAGGAGCATTCCACTCTGGGCTGAGCCTCACTGCCAGCGGTGTTTATCAGCTGGGAGTCAATGTTTACATCTGTCGATACAGCGGCGCTCGCTGGTTGGTCCTCCCTGCCTGACCTCAGCCCCGCCCACTATAACCTACCAATCAGGAGAAAAGACACGCTGCAGAACAAGCTTTTATACGGACAATGTTTCCCTCTGTGTAGAGCTTGATCAAGCCATGACAGACTACACAGAGCGAAACGTTGTCTGAAAAAAACATGCGCTACAACATGGCATCTTTTTTTGGCTTGTCGGCAGTATCCTATTTGGATCACACCAATCAGTTCATTGGCCCTAATGGAAGGGAAGGGGAAGAGAGGGGAGGGGAGAGGAGGAGGAGGAGGAGGAGGAGGAGGAGGAGGAGGAGGAGGAGGAGGAGGAGGAAAGTGGGTGAAACGGGGTGTTAACTATGCAGTCCATGTAAAAAAAATATAAAAAATATCCTTATGATAAGTTGCTGACATTGTCGTTTACTGAGGAGGTCACTTACGAGACTCTGGTCTTGACCTAACACTAACGTCATTCCTGGCGGAGCGAGGAGACGGAAGTGGACGCTTATTTCATCCTTTTATTTCTTTATCTCTGTTGTCTTCTGTTATCAATATCCCCAAGTTTACTAGCCATTTCTCCATCTTTATCTTTTCTGCACTATTTGTAATATAAGCAACTGATCAACTGCTTATGGTTAGGTTAGTTAAGGTTTGTCAGGAACTTTTGGTCATCTGACCGAGGCCTTCCGCTGGCCTACCGGTCCACCCCTTTAAAAATTATGGTCATAGTTAAAACAATTTACATTAACTGCTTATGGGTAAGAATAATTGCGTAAGTTGAGGTTCATGGGGCTGGGGTTGTACGATACGGGGATACCTAATCACGCAGCGACCGAAAGGTATCTTATGTTTCTTCTTCATGAAGGGTGACTGTGGACCTGCCAGGTGCTCAATTTCATTACACTGAAAAGCCATGAGCCTTACAGTTTATTACAAGCCTTGTAATATCACTTGTATTTGGTAAGGTAAGAGTAGAAAAGACGTAGGTTTGCAGAATTAACAGAAACAACGTTTTGCTCTGTGTAAAGTTTTATCAAGTATCTATACAGAGAGAAACATTGTCTCAAAAAAAGCTTATTCTTCATCTTGTATTTTTTTTTTTTCACTTTTTTCAGTGGTATGTCATTAGAATTCAAGGCAGGAGCGCCTAGCAAGGCTGTGTAGGGTGCCGTAAGTAATTCAGGGCTTGGGTAAGGAAGTCTGGAAGTCCTGCAGGGATGTGTAAAGCGTCGTAAATAAATTAAGTCATGGGTAAGGAATACATAACTAAATCTCTCTGTGTTAGGGGCAAAATGGAGGCCTCGAGGAAAGGACACGAAAGCAATAAAGATCTTTTATTCGTTCAACTTTTGACCCAACACTGAGCTTCATCAGGTACTGGGAACAGCCCAGTCGATTGGGCGAAATGTTGTATAGATAAAGAACTCCACTGCATTTGTGTCATTTTTTTCACCATCTGGTTAAGATATGGTATTTAAAATACCGACTGAAGAAGCCATTCGTAGCGAAACGTTTCCTTATTGAAATATCTTAATATTGCGCATGTCTTACTTCACTTTTCACCAACTGTCGGTATTCTAGCTTTATCTCCGCCATAATGGAGGTCTGATGTGAACCCGTGTCGCGGGGACGATAACCCTCGAAAATATAAAGACACAAAGCTCTTGTATCCTGGTTGCCGAAGTCGCACGAGAGGATTCTGTGCTCGACTCTTTCCTGCCGAGGTAACGAGGCTCCCTTGTTTTGTCAACACGAGTGTGTACATCAGCAATGTGCTGCTACCCTACTTTTACGTAATGGTTACAGAGTGGGTACACAAGTATTTCCCTGTCGTGTTCCATCGCACAGGGGGGGAAGAGAGGGAGGGGGATAGGGGAGGGGAAGGAGAGAGAGGAGATGGGGATGACGCCACGATACCAACCAAGTAATATCCGGTCCGTAATGACTTGTTCTGTTAGGTTGGCTATTCAACCCCTCATTTCATCCGTGGCACCGTAATTCCCCACTCCCTAAATTCGTGACTGTCTGGCCCCGGGGGACGGAGGGGGACGCTGCTCGTAATCACATCTTTTGAAACTACGATTGGGAGAACGTTAAGCAAATGACCGTAAAAAACAATGATTTAGACGCCATATTGTTCGCGCCAACACGATCATTATATGCAGAAAGACGTGAAATTTTCTCACCTGCAAAATTATACAAAAAAAATCTATTACCTGGTGAACGTTTTCCAGAAATATTTTTTCGATTTCTCACTCATATATTACTGTTTGTTTGCTCATCTGATGTCCGCCCGGTGAGTTATGTTATTTTGCTAATGTGTTTTTATTTTTGCAAGGAAAAGTGTCTTAAGGGTCATTGATGTAGGTCGAGGGCTCTTGATTCAATGAACTGGAGCTCCTCTACCCTTTGATTAAACTTTATAGCCTTTCTTTACCAAAGGTACTGTGTGACTTCTAAGGGTTTACCGCTTTCCTATCTACCTGGAGTCAGCTGCAGGGGTAACCACGGCCCGGTCCTAGACCAAGCCTCCCGGTTATTGGCCTGATCGACCAGGCTGTAGGTGCCAGCTGCGCACATTCCAATGTGTGCACCACAGCCCAGGATGATCAGGAACTGACTTAAGGAGCCCATCAACTTCCATCTTAAAGCTAAGGGTTGGTTGATAATTCCCCTTAAGCACGAAGAGAGAGTATTGGGCCCCTTACATTTACTGAGCTCTCTTTTAGTGTTCTCTTCGTCCCCCCCCCCTACATTTCATTGGAAATATTTTGCACCATTTACCAAGTGTTTTAAGACCAGTTCCTCCAGGATTTTCAAGAGAGTTCAGTTCATAGGACCTGAAACATTCTCAGTAGTTCAGATGCTTGACTGAATTATTATTGACAGTGAAAGTTCCCTGTACGTTTTCCTGTTCTTCAGTGTCTCCTGCCTTAAAGGGGAGCTGTTAGTATACAGTAATATTCCTGTCTGGGGAGAACAAGTTATCTGAAGCGTCTTATCACTGGCTGGGCATCTCTTGGTTTCAGTCCTCTCGGTTATCCAGTCTCTGAGTATGGTTTCACTGGTGAGTCGAAACATACTTCTTGTAACTCTGTTCACAAAGCATAGTTCAAACTTAGGGATTTTTGACGTTTTACTGGGGTTGTGTAAATACTGACATACTAAGTCAACCCAGGTCACAAGCTACAGCTTCTGACCTATTTTGTGTGGCATCTACGCACCGTCGTAGTCGGGGATTTGGTTATGCTAAACGTACATTCAGTATTAAGGGAGTTTTATGACTTATATGGAGGATCTGCTGATGGTCCCCAGTTAAGGTGGTTATTTTGTCTCCTTGTTCCTGACGCTGTGCTGCTGCTGGCTACATTATTATTGTTCGGCGAATCGTTCGTCTTATTGTTCAAGCAAGCTGTTTTGGTTGCCTTGTTGGTCAAGAAAATAGATTATTTGAGGACGTTTAGTCAGTCACTGTTTAAGTCTAAGTCAAGTCTTATTGAGACATAACCAACAACTTTGAGCACATATATTCTCACACACATACACACGTGTATATACTAGTATTTTTATAATTGACGATAACGTACCAGACGGTACTTAATACTGATATGAAAGGTGCCCTCAGCACTTTACTAATACAAGACAAGTGTAGGAACTTGTATCCTAAATTATATCAAAATTCATTTACTTTGATTTTGTTCACCTAGACAACTTTGTTAACAACATCTCAATTTTTATTTCGTTAGTATCCTATCAGTTGCAATCCAAAAGCACTATTAAAATTTATAATAATTTTAAAGGATAACTGATCCAGAATACTTTCTACTTGTTGCAAAAACCAGAAACAGGTTGAGTGCTAGAGGGGCAGACCTTCTAGTATTCTCTGGAGATGTCTATACTTTATAGACATCACCTTTTTGTAATAGTAAGTAAATTACTTACACTTTTAATAACGAAACAATAATTCACCGGTAAGACTACAATTACAGCACATATAATCACTTATAATTCCCAGTGCTTTCATTTGATAACCACACCATAAATTATACGCCCCTTCGTAGCTTCAATTATTAATTACGCAATTATTATGTTTCTAGATTATTATCAATTGTCTCTGTCAATCATCACTAAACATTAACAACGTGGCATCAATGTTAACAGTCTAATATCAATGTTAACCTTCTGGCATCAATGTTCACAATCTGGCATGAATGTTAACAGTCTTCTGGCATTAATGTTTACAGTCTGGCATCAATGTTAACAGTCTGCCATGAATGTTAACAGTCTGGCATGAATGTTTACCGGAAAGCATCAGTTATTAACCGTCAAGCATCAATGTTAACAGTCAGGCATCAATGTTAACGGTCAGGCATCAGTGTTAACAAGCAGATATGAATATTAACACCAAGGCATCAATATTACTACTTAGGCATCAACATTAACTCCAAGGCATCAATATTAATAGCAATTATCAATATTAACATCTAGCCATCAATACTAACATCCAGTTATTAATATTAGCACCCTGTCATCAATATTAACACCCAACTATCAATATTAACAGCCAGGCACCAAAACTAACACCAAATCTTCAGTAGCAACACCCGGTCATCAATGATAGAGTGCAGATAACATTGATGCTCCGGTATTATTGATGGTGTTAACCAGAGCTTCCTCAGATCCTGCCAGTCTCTCCCCCTTGCTTGTCCAACTTAATTTTCAAGGTTTGAACACACTGTCTGTGGTGGTCTTACGACTGTGTTTTTAACGGTGAAAAATATAAAACCGCAACGTGAAAATCAAAGCAAACATCGTGGATTACTAAAGTGAAAATCGCACTGTGGTTACTCTGTTTATATTGCATCACATTTTTTTTTGTGTGATTATTTTGCATAAGCTAATACACACACACAAACAGGAAGAGTGACCCAGTAGAGGCCAGTGAAGAGGCGGGGCCAGGAGCTGTGACTCGACCCCTGCAACCACAACTAGGTGAGTATACACACTGGAAGACAGGAGAGATAGGGGGATATGATAACGATATATAAAATACTGAGAGGAATCGACAAGGTGGACAGAGACAGGATGTTCCAGAGATGGGACACAGCAACAAGGGGACACAGTTGGAAGTTGAAGACTCAGATGAACCACAGGGATGTTAGGAAGTATTTCTTCAGTCACAGAGTTGTCGGGAAGTGGAATAGTCTGGGAAGTGATGTTGTGGAGGCAGGATCGACACTTGCAACCACAACTGAGTACACAAACACACACACACACACACACACACACATTTCGAAGTGTTTCCTTACACACACATACAACAGGCCTAGTGTCTAATCGACATGTGCCTAGGACAAAATGGTAACTAACACACACACACACACATGAATTTAAATATGTAGACACACATATACACATCCTGAAGGAAAGCCATTGGTGCAAAATAGTAAGCATTTGTTGTGACATTTCGCTCTGTGCGGAGCTTGATCATAAAGCAAAACGGCGTGACAATAAAGGCTTACTCTGCTCGATGTTTTTACTTCAAGCTGTGTATATGTGTGTACATCCGTACATATACGTGTGTGTTTAGATGTTTTAACATATAAATGCACCACGCAGAAACAAGCGAATATATACAGAGAAAGATCGCAGTCAGGATACGAAGCCAGGTCAGGTAAGGCTGGCAAGGTTCCCCAAGTGACTGACGCCTTAGACCACTCGGCCACAGATGCTTTTTGAGAGGCAACTGTGGCCGAGTGGTCTAAAACGTCACTTGGGAAACCTTGCCAGCCTTTCCTGACGTGGCTTCCAATCCTGCTAAATGCGATCTTCCTCTGTATATGTTAATATATGTTAGATAATCACGAAAACAGGCAATATAATGTATGCAAGATAACCAGAGTTATCTTGCATACTTAAAAATAAATACAGGTTATTCACCTGTGTCTAGCCTTAATTACAGTCTGCAGTACGCTACTCTAGCTTATACACATCCTGCTAATGGGCAGACTCTTGAATGGGGAGAATTTCGAAAAGATGGGAGGCGTAAAATGGCGTTGAATGGGGAGGAATATTTTGAGCCGCGGCTCTAGCAAAATGGGAGCGCATGAGAAGGTTGAGAAGGGGGCGATCAGAAGAGAATGGGGAGAATAAGGGAAAAGGAAGGTAGAAAACTTGGCAAAGGAGGGGGAGGTGGCAAAGACTTCTCTGTGATTGGCAGGAAGGACAGGTAATTAGCCCAGGAGTTGAAGCAACTACTCGTGACCCGTACATCAGAACGACACTCCTCGTTACCTCCTCGCTACGTGTACAGTAACCTGCTGCCCCCTCGTTACAAGTGAAATAATGCGACACTCCTCGTTACCTCAATGTTACGTCCTCATTATTCCCGCGTTACTTACCCAGCAACGTGATACTGTTCCCTCGTAAGGGCTCCTCTCCCCCCCAATTACCAGAGATAATGATCGTTTTTCTTTGACAAAATGTCTGTGCCTCAAGCAGTCCTTTATTTCAAGACGTTGTCACATCCTTATTGTTAAATCTCAAAATTGATTTATTTATTTATTTAATACATTTTTTGCTGAAACCCTTAATTAATTTAAGAAATAAAATGTTCGTGGCGTTGTTTATCTGGCGTCTCGCTGGAAGAGTGATACGATTTTTTTTTCTTTTCCCGGTCAGCTGTAATGTGAGAATTATAGCAGTGAATGCAGGTGCTAAAATACTGCACTAACATCGTTAACTCCGTGTCACGGCTTTATGAGGCGGGGGAGGGAGGGGGAAAGAAGGGGGAGGGGAGGGATGGTGAGAGGTAGAAAGAGGGGTAAGTGGGAGAGAGAGAGAGAGAGAGAGAGAGAGAGAGAGGTCAAATAGAAAGTGAAGAAGATAGTGAGGAATCAAAAATAGAAGGTGGGAGATAGAGAGGGAGGGAAAACAAATAGCCACCACTGTCACCACTATGATGACTTCACCATCAAAGAACATCACCAACAAGTCCAAATCACTGCAGGGGTTTACACAATCCTTCGCAACGAATGCGATAAAATACAGGTGAGCGAAACATACAAGGGCCTCCACAAATGCATTTCTGAACACCAATATGCCAGTAGAACTGATGATGTGAGTAACGTCTACACTCGACACCGGAACTTTCTCGACCACCTACTCACTTATAAGAACACACAACTCATTCTCAAGCAAAAGCCTCAACTGACACTAATTACTTATTACGTCAGTCAAAATACACGCTAAACACTGCCCGTTCCACGTCTAGCCTATAATTAGTGGATATATTTTTTCGACCGGGCTGTACTTAATAGATGAACACTTTAATACTACTGTGTGACATTGAA
Organism: Cherax destructor; assembly: GCA_009830355.1. NCBI lineage: Eukaryota > Metazoa > Arthropoda > Malacostraca > Decapoda > Parastacidae > Cherax > Cherax destructor. Next base: position 75,541 of record WNWK01001452.1, on the reverse strand, counting down.
CAATAATGAATGTAAACTGTTACCAAGAAGTGGGTGGGAATTCTGGCAGACAGGTGTTTCCACTGCATCACTATGTAAGTCTGTAATCTACCTGTAATGCTACGGCAACTGCGCAGTTTCCTAACACCATATCAGGAAATTTTACCTATATACCTAGTGTACTTCAGTATAGAGAGCGCTCACTTGAACTGACTTCTACTAATGCAGATTTACCTCAACTCTTAAAGTATCTGTCAGATGGATCAATTCCACGAGTGACAAGTCGAGTCTTTGAGTCTAAACTCGAGAGGGTGTCTAAGTCCCTTAATTAATTATAACCGGAATTGTCGCACACCTTGCTGATGGGGACGACAACGCTTTCTCCCTCGCGTTGTCGAAGTGACTTGCGTTCTCGCCCCAAATCCAAAAATTGCTGCGCCTCTAGTAACACCCTCACCAACACTAGTGTTCCTGACACCCTCACCCACACCTAGTGTTCCTAACACCCTCACCCACACTAGTGTTCCTAACAACCCCATCCATACTTAGTGTTCCTAACACCCCCATCCACACTAGTGTTCCTAACAACCCCATCCATACCTAGTGTTCCTAACACCCCTATCCACACCTAGTGTTCCTAACACCCCTATCCACACCTAGTGTTCCTAACACCCTCATCCACACCTAGCGTTCCTAACGCTCTCACCCACACTAGTGTTCCTAACACCCTCACCCACACCTAGTGTTCTTGACACCCTCACCCACACCTAGTGTTCCTAACACCCTCACCCACACCTAGTGTTCCTAACACCCTCACCCTTCTACCTAACTCATGACATACAGATGTGTAGAGTGGATGGGGAGAGAGGGGATGTGTAGAGTGGATGGGGAGAGAGGGATGTGTAGAGTGGATGGGGAGAGAGGGGATGTGTAGAGTGGATGGGGAGAGAGGGGATGTGTAGAGTGGATGGGGAGAGAGGGGATGTGTAGAGTGGATTTTGAAAAAAAAATATAATTAGAATTCCTAGGGGCGAGGGGTAAGTATAATGAATAAAGGGAGATAAATAGTGAATAGGAAGAGATAAGTAGAATGGATTACCATTATGACTAACACCACCACCATCACCACCACCACCACCATCACCACCACCAACACCATCACCACAATCACCACCCCTATCACTATCGCCACAACCACCACCCCTATTACTATCACTACCACCATCACCATCACCATCACCATCACCACCACCACCACCACCATCATAACCACAACCACCACCATCACCATCATCACCACCACCCACCACCATCATAACCACAACCACCATCATAACCACAACCGCCACCACCATCATAACCACAACCGCCACCACCATCATAACCACAACCGCCACCACCATCATAACCACAACCGCCACCATCATAACCACAACCGCCACCACCATCATAACCACAACCACCACCATCACAACCACTGTCACCACACCCATATTAACCACAACCACCACCATCATAACCACAACCACTGTCACCACACCCATATTAACCCCAATCACTCCCATAATAGCTACTATCAGCACTACCATAGTCACTACCACCATCACTATAACAACCACTTCCCCCACCATAATCAATTTCACCACTGCCATAATAACCACTATCACCCCACCACCCCTAAGAACCACTATCCATTTCACCACCTTAATAACCCCTATCACCGCCACCCTAATAACCACTATCACCAACACAGCCATAATAACAACCACTACCACCTTAACAACCACTACCACCTCTGGCTTCTAATGAGCACAGCGACCACTTATTAGCACACAAGAAGGCGAGGATCTTTAAGGTGTAGTTCGCAAATATTCTTATCTTAAAATTATACAAAGGAAATGGGGGACTCATTGAGAATGCAGAGCGAGCTAAAGAAAAACAGATGCGATAACCACAGGATCTGCTTCTAAATTCTACCATTCAGAGTCCTAAAAAGGACTAATCGTGGGGTGAGAGCTATGCGTTGTGGTCTTTAGGGGTGAGTTCAGGGCACCAGCTGGGCAGCTGAGCGCAGGCTATTAAACGAGGGAGAAATGGCTACCCCCTATCTGAGTGGAGATTTACGAGGGCTGGCGGAGATGGGGCCACCAATTACGGAGGCGCGGCTCGCTGCCCCCGATGCACATCTACCCAGCCAAGAACAGGCCTGATGCAAATAAAATCCAGCGAGTTTTTTCGCGTGTATTTACACAGGAGACGTATTACTTGTATTCCTGTCAGCAGACCTCCTCCTCCTCCCTCCCTCCTTCCTTCCCTTCCAATTATATCCTATCCCAGTTGCTTGATGGGCTAATAGCGAACTGCTCTTTGAGGGAGGACTCGCTGTAGGTTGTTCCGTTCAAAGAGGAAGATAATGGCTCCTTTCTTAGAGAGAGAACGCAAATGGCAGCGTTCTCGGAGAGTAAGAGCTCTGATGACTTCGTCTTTGGAGGAAAGACGTGGCGAGTGCCTCTCTGTTATCAGGTCACTTCCAAATGCCTCAGGTTTCTCTTTGTTTATATTCAGTGTTCAAAGTCGAAGTGGCCATTTTAATTATTCCCTTTTTTTCAAACGTCTTATAAGGAAGAGAAAAAAAGAAAATGCGATAAATATACATATATAAACAGAGGCATAGAAAACTGTTCTACTGAAGAGACATACTGTAAACAAAGACGTAGACAAAGGCTTCAGAGGACCGACAAGTTGATAAATCAGACACATGTGCAACACTTGGGTAGCTTTATTGTGGAAACGTTTCGCACAACAGTGGCTTCATCAGTCCAATACAAAGAATGTATTAACGTTGGTAGAATTACCGACAATATGTTAACGGCTTGACAAAGCTCCTGGAGAGCGAAACGTTGCCACAATAAAATGTCACATTAGTTGCATTTGTCATTTTACTTAACAATACAAAGAAGAAAGGTGAAGATAAGAAGGAGATTAAGGTAATCAGTCCCTCAGCCTGGAGTCGATGTAATCACTACATGAATCTTGAAGGTTGATGGGCTGATTACATCGACTCCAGGCTGAGGGACTGATTACCTCAAACTCCTTCTGATCTTCACCATTCTTCTTTGTATGGACTGATGAAGCCACTGTGTGGCGAAACGTTTACTCAATAGAGATACCAAAGTGTTGCATATGTGTCTAATTTATCATAAACAAAGACCTCCACATCCCCCTCCCTCTCTTGTTTATCCACAATACCAAGATCCTGTTCACCAGGTCTCCTGGCAGAACCAACGATCATTTAACCTCTCTATTAAGCAATACAACATAATACAATACAATACAATGGGTTAATTCTCTTAACTCCACCATGGTTGTTCTTCAATATATTTTAAATCTAGAAAAAAAAGGGGAATTGGTTTTAAAATTTGAGGGTATCACTATGTCCACCGCCAGTGTGAGACAGTCACCTCATTGAAGGTCACGTCACTTAACCAATCTTGGAAAACAATGATGAATCTTTTTTGTGTCTCTCTCGTGACTGTTACAAAGGTGCTGCTGTAAAAATAGTTTAGTGGATGCGAGGTGAAAGCAAAGTTATTCAGTGGGGTAACAAAGAGGTGTCTGTATTAGACCGCCTGTAACGGGTCTCTTGCTCCGGGAAATGTCACAGAGGTGAAGGGTCAATTCATCATGTGTTCGACTGATGAAGTCTGCTACGAAGGCGAAACGTTTCGTCAATAGAGACAATATGTGTAAAAAGAAACTTATGTACAGTTTAGGACATTTATTAGAGACTGAAGAAGCCACTTGTAGCGAAACGTAGCGAAACATTTCCTCCAATAAATGTCCTGTGCTGTACATAAGTACGTTTCTCCACGTCAACAGAGACACTAAAGTGCTACACATTTTATTGTGTACCATTTATAACGCTCGGTTGGTAGTGCACTCAATTCACACACTGAGTGTCCGTGGTTCGATCCCCGGTACGGGTGAAAACATTAGGCGTGTTTCCTTACACCTGCTGCCCCTGTTCACCTAGGAGCAAGTAGGTATCTGGGCGTTAGCCGATTGGTGTGGGTCGCATCCTGAGGGCTGGTAGTATACCTTAGTGCCTGGGTTTGAAATGAGCTGAGGTAGAATAACAGCTCTTAGCCTGTAAAATTAATCCGTGTAAAACACCCTGAAGGGTCAGTTCTATACGTTGGAATCTGGCTGCTCGTGTGCCCGGCAGCGCTCAAACAGAAAATGGATTGGACAAATATTTTTGTTATTGTATGATTTGGGTTTGAGTGTGACTGTAAATGGTCCAAGTGAGACCGAAACGTCGTCGTAAGCTCCTCTCTTCTATGTGCGGGTTGTGTGTGTAAAGATTTGCCTAGTATGGGCCAGTAGGCCTGCTGCAGTGTTCCTCCTTCCTTACGTTCTCATGTCTTTGCGATACCCTTACATAAAAATAACAGAACTGATGATTATCGTCATTCAACACGGCTCTGAGAGACTGGAAGGAAGAGTGTTCCCTTGGACCCCCATGACGCACTCCCGTGAAATCCGGAATCAGCGTTAGGTAGCGATGTTTTATCGATGAAAAATTTCGCCACGAATAGCGTCCTAGGTCTTGGACTGAAAGTGCCATTCGTGGCGACACGTTTCCTCGATAAAATATCCTGATATAGCGCTTGTCTCCTTAAAGAATAAAAGGCATAATATCGTGACTGGAGCAATGCACAAATAACCCGCACACAGGAAGAACTTATGGCGACGTTTCGGTCCGACTTTGACGGAAACGTCGTTATAAGTTTCTCTTTCCTATATGTGAGTTATTTGTGTATATTTATTTTCCATTCATTGGTATTTCTTGATATATCCGACGCGCTGGTCACCGTAGTATAGACACTTCACAGAACCTACTTTCGATAGGACAACGTTTCTATATTTTTCGATCTTTGTTACTCGAGATCTAAACAGAGCGAAACGTTGTACCAAGTAAAGCATCTTCAGCAGTGTGTGTCTTCACAAAACGATCCCTTCAAGGAAGGAAAAGGTGAGAAGGGAGCCCTTGATACTGGTGAAGAGCTTTTGATCCATGGAATGTAAGTCATTCTTCCCTTCCTTGAATCGAAGAGGGAATCCAAGTGGACAGTACCAATACAGAATTACAGCACTAATGGCTATCGTGCGCCCGACGATACTTTGTGCTTGTAGCAGCTGGCAAAGAACGCCTTGCGAAGTACCCGGCAGCTACTCCGTCTCTGTGGTGCTCCAGACACAACCTCGACCGACCTCGCTGCCATGGTGTTATGTGAAATGGACAGGAAAAGAGGTTTTTAGTTTTGATTCCTCTGTGAAGAGCAGTGGTGATGAGTACACACCTATCTGTACTCGTCTATCTGTACTCACCAATTTGTACTCACCTGTGTGTACTCGCCTATTTGTACTCACCTGTATGTACTCGCCTATTTGTACTCACCTGTATGTACTCGCCTATTTGTACTCACCTGTGTGTACTCACCTATTTGTACTCACCTGTGTGTACTCACCTATCTGTACTCACGATTCTTCTTACTATTTCGTGCTTTCTAATAACATTAAAATATTTTGACTAAATAAACATTATTTTAGAGTTAAAATATCTTATCTCTTAGATTTTATTGTACTTTTCATACGATTTTTAAAAAAATATATGGCTGCAGGGGTCGAGTCATAGCTCCTGGCCCCGCCTCTTCGCTGATCGCTACTAGGTTCACTCTGTGCTCTAAGAGCCGCGTCGTACCTACAGCCAACAGTATTTGATGTTCCCAAGCGGTCACCCATCCAAGTACTAACCAAACCGAACGTTGCTAAATTTCGCTGATCGGGCGAGAAGCAGTGTGTGTGTGAGTGTGTGTGTGTGTGTGTGTATGTGTGTGTGTGTATGTTTGTTTCTCGTCTGTGTGTTTAGCTGGTCAGTAGTATTTTACAAGCACTGCCAAAAGCAACTAATCTTAAAAAAAAAAAAAGCATAAAAGCTGTGGGCAGGGACACGAGGCGAGGTGACTGCTTGCTGACGACTCTTAACAAGCAGTTAACAAGCACTTACTCGTGTTGAAATGACACTTTAACAATGTTTAGTACACGAGTCTGTAACCTCACTCCCCTGCAGATTTTCCTTCCCAAAATTACGCGTTGAAACATTTACTAAGAGAAGCAAAATATATAAAAAACTCTGGTAATTATAAATTTAATGAAAGAGACTTCATTGGCTCATGAAGATTATTATTATTATTATTATTATTATTATTATTATTATTAATTTTATTGATTATATTATTGCTATTATTATTATTATTATTATTATTATTATTAATTTTATTGATTATATTATTGTTAATTATTATTATTATTGTTATAAATTATATTATTATATTACTTGTTTTGTTATTATTATTATTATTAATTTTATTGATTATATTATTGTTAATTATTATTATTATTGTTATAAATTATATTATTATATTACTTATATTATTGTTAATTATTATTATTATTATTGGGAGAGCTAAACCCTTAGGGATTATACAGCGCCTGTGGAGGAGGGAATGGAAGGTATTTAGCCTTGATTCAAGAAACTGTAGCACAGATCCAATTCCCTAGATCAAGAGCTCCCACCAGCATCAAGGAACCTCCCTTGAGGGGTGGCTCGTGAAGAGTAGATGCCTCGATGCTGGTGAAGGACTCTTGATCCACCGAACTGGAGCTGCTTTCCCCTTCCTGGAATTAAAGCTAATTACCTCCCATGCCTTAGGCACTAAATGACCTCTACGGGTTTACAGCTTTCCAATGCAAATATAATGTAATTAAGTATCAATACTATAATTAATAATATAACAATAAATAATAATAATAATAATAATGTAATTAAGTAACAATAATATAACTACAAATAATAATAATAATAAAAATGAAAATAATAAAAATATACATATTATTAATAATAATAATGAACAGTGTCTATTAATGACTTTCTGATGACTTATCCTAAAGGAGGAAACCTGTAAATTTATTAACCATTTTATACGAACATAATTTTGAAAGGCTGTGGAGGACTTTTAATGTGTCAGGTTACGTGTAAACCAGAAAGATAAGGGAAATATAAACAGTGCTAAACAAACGTCAATAAACTATATATACAAGTACAATGCTAAAAAAGAATCCAACTTAATTTATTACAAAAAAAGATAAAGAAAAGGTCAGAGCCAGGGAACGTTAAGGTCATATAATACCAGCCAGGAGTGATAATACCAGGTTATAAAATACCAGCCAGGAGTGATAATACCAGGTTATATAATACCAGCCAGGAGTGATAATACCAGGTTATAAAATACCAGCCAGGAGTGATAATACCAGGTTATATAATACCAGCCAGGAGTGATAATACCAGGTTATATAATACCAGCCAGGAGTGATAATACCAGGTTATATAATATCAGCCAGGAGTGATAATACCAGGTTATAAAATACCAGCCAGGAGTGATAATACCAGGTTATAAAATACCAGCCAGGAGTGATAATACCAGGTTATAAAATACCAGCCAGGAGTGATAATACCAGGTTATATAATACCAGCCAGGAGTGATAATACCAGGTTATATAATACCAGCCAGGAGTGATAATACCAGGTTATAAAATACCAGCCAGGAGTGATAATACCAGATTATATAATACCAGCCAGGAGTGATAATACCAGGTTATATAATACCAGCCAGGAGTGTTAATACCAGGTTATATAATACCAGCCAGGAGTGATAATACCAGGTCATCATAAACTACCCATCAGGAGGAAGATGACGTGTGGACAGTGGGAGAACAAGGAGTCTTGTAAGACACTCCGCCTTCTTGCTGGTGCTGACGCCAGTCTAGAGACGTCAGGGACAGTTTAACACCCCCAGCGTAAATTGTTATAATTATAACTTTAATTTTTAAAGGGGCGGGTCGGTAAGGCCTCTGTCAGATGACCAAGAGCTCCAGTGGTGGGTCATTATATGGCTAAGACCCCCGTCAGGAAACACTTGTCCTGACGACCTAACCTCACTTTGTGTGTCCAACATCTTCTCCAACATCTCCACCGTCTCCTTCACTATGCTTCTTCAAGAGAATTTACCGACTTGGCTTCTTCAGCAAGGAACTTTTTGCCAATTAATCCAAACGTATAACTTTTTTTGCAAACCCTCCCCCCCTAAAATCAGTTGGAATTTCACCAAATTAAGGAATTTCATTGTTGTTTAACAATGGTAAATAAAAATACGTTAATTTCAGATACGTTTTATGCATATACTCCAGTTTAAGGAAGGTGAGGTTATTTTTTAGGTTTCTTGTGTGAATGTAGGCAGAATGAAAAATAATTCTTTGTTAATTCTCGTTAGTGTATCAATAGATTCTTAAGATAAAATTATCGACAAAGATTATTTAAAAAAAAATCGTGCTTGTACTAACAACTTCCTCTTACCCTGACTCAACCTGCCTCTTGATCGCCCTTAACAATCGCTTCTCTAAGTGGTACATGCAAAGCCATCCTCACATTCAGTAACACATGATACAGCGGCCTGCTCATGTTGCACACTTCAGTATACCTTGAAGGTGGGGAGACCCACTGATCTAGTAAACTGAATACCAGCAAAGACGCTCCAGTGCTTACTACCTGGACCATGAGAGGAGAACGATGCGTCTTCACTGGAGTGAAGACGCTCCTCTTTTCTGCAATTTTGCAAGCTCCTGATGATGTGTTGATTGCAACACGAAAGGCCTAGAGCTATCATTCTACTCCCCCCGTGGTTGTTTTGCATCCCGTATCGCTTGGTTTGCGATATTTGAATTATATATATATATATATATATATATGTATATATATACATGTATATATATACATGTATATATATACAGTGGTACCTCGAGTTACGAGCTTAATTCGTTCTAGACGGCTTTTCAAGTGCCGATACCGAAGAAATTTTTTCCCATAAGAAATAATGAAAATTAGATTAATCCATTTCAGATCCCCAAAAATACACACACAATTGTTCGAGTAGGGAGCTGCTCGTAAGTAGAGGTACCACTGTATATATATATATATATATATATATATATATATATATATATATATATATATATATATATATATATATATATATATATATATATATGTGTGTTTGTGTGTGCTTGTGTGATGTACATGTATGTGTGTTTGTGTGTGTTTAGTGTGTGTGTATGTACTCACCTAGTTGTACTCACCTAGTTGTGGTTGCAGGGGTCGAGTCACAGCTCCTGGCCCCGCCTCTTCACTGGCCGCTACCGGGTCACTCTCCCTGCGCCATGAGCTTTATCATACCTCTGCTTAAAGCTATGTATGGAACCTGCCTCCACTACATCGCTTCCCAAAATATTCCATTTCCCGACCACTCTGTGACTGAAGAAATACTTCCTAACATCTCTGTGATTCATCTGAGTCTTCAACTTCCAACTGTGTCCCCTTGTTGCTGTGTCCCATCTCTGGAACATTCTGTCTTTGTCCACCTTGTCAATTCCTCTCAGTATCTTATATGTCGTTATCATGTCCCCCCTATCTCTCCTATCCTTCAGTGTTGTCAGGTCGATTTCCCTTAACCTCTCCTCGTAGGACATACCCCTTAGCTCTGGGACTAGTCTTGTTGCAAACCTTTGCACTTTTTCTAGCTTTACGTGCTTGGCTAGGTGTGGGTTCCAAACTGGTGCTGCATACTCCAGTATGGGCCTAACGTACACAGTGTACAGGGTCCTGAACGATTTTTTATTAAGATATCGGAATGCTGTTCTTAATTTTGCTAGGCGCCCATATGCTGCAGCAGTTATTTGGTTGATGTGCTCCTCAGGAGATGTGCCTGGTGTTATACTCACCCCAAGATCTTTTTCCTTGAGTGAGGTTTGTAGTCTCTGGCCCCCTAGACTTTACTCCGTCTGCGGTCTTCTTTGTCCTTCCCCAATCTTCATGACTTTGCACTTGGTGGGGTTGAACTCCAGGAGCCAATTGCTGGACCAGGCTTACAGCCTGTCCAGATCCCTTTGTAGTTCTGCCTGATCCTCGTCCGATTGAATTCTTCTCATCAACTTCACATCATCTGCAAACAGGGACACTTCGGAGTCTATTCCTTCCGTCATGTCGTTCACAAATACCAGAAACAGCACCGGTCCTAGGACTGATCCCTGTGGAACCCCGCTCGTCACCGGCGCCCACTCTGACACCTCGCCACGTACCATGACTCGCTACTGTCTTTCTGACTGGTATTCCCTGATCCATTGTAGTGCCTTCCCTGTTACCCCTGCCTGGTCCTATTCAAGTGCCGATACTGATATTGCCATGTATATTTTTTCAGGATGTTGCACGTGATATTGTCTTGTGCAACAATAACCTTTTATGACCCTAATTACGCCTTTTTTTCACGAAAAAATTATTTAATGTTAATAATATAAAAAAATGTGTGTATGTGTTTGTGTGTGTGTGTGTGTGTGTGTACAGTAGCTTCCGTCATACACAGAGCTGCCATAACAAGCACAAGACACAGTCATATGTAAATCATTAGAGGTTTTACTCCCAGTGTTAACAAGCGTCATCAGTCAAATGGAAACCATCAACATTTTCTACTGCGGTCATACTGGTATTAAAATACATTATTCGCAGCACTGTCTGTTACATAATATAGTATCTGTTAGTGTTTGTTACAGTAATGTAAGTCCGTTAGTGAGTCTTACAGCACTTCTGTGTCCACGGCGGTACAGTCTGATACAACACTTTAGTCTGTCTTACACCTATATATTGTCTCTCTCTCTGAGGATCAGGATCCCTAATTAACGTCCCTTCGCTATATATATATATATATATATATATATATATATATATATATAGGACTAGGAACACTCTTCTAGTACTGAGTTCTTGGTGGTATGAATTCAAGAAGATGCTATAAACATTCCTAAGAGATAAATCACTGGTACATAGATTTTCAGCTTCTCCCTCCTCTCTTGCTGGCGACGGGCTCTCGATCCAAGGAGCTGGAGCTGCCATTACCCCGGATCAACCCTGATTACCTCCCATTCCCCAAGTGCTGTATGATTCCTTCAGCTTTATTATTTTCCCCGTCATTATAATAATAATTCTATTCCTTAAATCGCAACCTATAATAATAATAAAAAATAATAAAAAATATATAATAATTCTTTTAAATGCGTATTTCTGTCTGATGTTGCCATGTATATTTTTTCAGAATGTTGCAAGTGATATTGTCTTGTGCAACAATAACCTTTTATGACCCTAATTACGCCCTTTTTTTGCCGAAAAAATTATTAAATGTTAATTAATAATATCAAGAAATATTACCCAAGGCAGAAGATATTGACTCCATGATAATTTAATCCGAAAAAAATATGGATTCGAAATTGTTCTGTCATGGTATACGAATTATATCATATATTCTGGCTGGTAACTTGTCCAAACGTGGACATAATTTGGAGAAATTTGGACACAGTCATGTAGATGATTGTGTCCAAATGTTGACCCTCGAGGTAAAGGTTTCTTTCTGGAGATGACTGTAAGATAACTTTAAGTTACCTTTAAGATGACTGTAAGATAACTTTAAGATTCCTGTAAGATATCTGTAAGATGCCTTTAAGATAGCTGTAAGATAACTTTCAGATACAGAGTTATTAAATGGAGAGTTAGAGGTATCGGGAAGATGGAGAGAATATTTTGAGGATTTGTTAAATGTTGATGAAGACAGGGAAGCTGTGATTTCGTGTGTAGGGCAAGGAGGAATAACATCTTGTAGGAGTGTGGAAGAGCCAGTTGTGGGTGTAGGGGAAGTTCGTGAGGCAGTGGGTAGAATGAAAGGGGGTAAGGCAGCTGGGATTGATGGGATAAAGATAGAAATGTTAAAAGCAGGTGGGGATATAATTTTGGAGTGGTTGGTGCTATTATTTAATAAATGTATGGAAGAGGGTAAGGTACCTAGGGATTGGCAGAGAGCGTGTATTGTTCCTTTGTATAAAGGCAAAGGGGACAAAAGAGAGTGCAAAAATTATAGGGGAATAAGTCTGTTGAGTGTACCTGGTAAAGTGTATGGTAGAGTTATTATTGAAAGAATTAAGAGTAAAACAGAAAGCAGGATAGCAGATGAACAAGGGGGCTTTAGGAAAGGTAGGGGTGTGTAGACCAAGTGTTTACAGTGAAACATATAGGTGAACAGTATTTGGATAAGGGTAAAGATGTTTTTGTGGCATTTATGGATTTGGAAAAGGCGTATGATAGGGTAGATAGGGGGCAATGTGGCAGATGTTGCAGGTGTATGGAATAGGAGGAAGGTTACTGAAAGCAGTGAAGAGTTTTTATGAGGATAGTGAGGCTCAGGTTAGAGTGTGTAGGAGGGAAGGGACTATTTCCCAGTAAAAGTGGGCCTTAGACAAGGATGTGTGATGTCACCGTGGTTGTTCAATATATTTATAGATGGGGTTGTAAGAGAAGTGAATGCGAGGGTCTTGGCAAGAGGTGTTGGGCTAAAAGATAAAGAAGCAAATACAAAGTGGGAGTTGTCACAGTTGCTTTTTGCTGATGACACTGTGCTTTTGGGAGATTCTGAAGAGAAGCTGCAGAGGTTGGTGGATGAATTTGGTAGGGTGTGTAAAAGAAGAAAATTGAAAGTGAATATAGGAAAGAGTAAGGTGATGAGGATAACAAAAAGAATAGGTGACGAAAGATTGGATATCAGATTGGAGGGAGAGAGTATGGAGGAGGTGAATGTATTCAGATATTTGGGAGTGGATATGTCGGCGGATGGGTCTATGAAGGATGAGGTGAATCATAGAATTGATGAGGGGAAAAGGGTGAGTGGAGCACTTCGGAGTCTGTGGAGACAAAGAACCTTGTCCATGGAAGTAAAGAGGGAATGTATGAGAGTATAGTTATACCAACGCTCTTATATGGGTGTGAAGCATGGGTGATGAATGTTGCAACGAGGAGAAGGCTGGAGGCAGTGGAGATGTCATGTCTGAGGTCAATGTGTGTGTGAATATAATGCAGAGAATTCGGAGTTTGGAAATTAGGAGGAGGTGCGGGATTACCAAAACGATTGTTCAGAGAGCTGAGGAGGGGTTGTTGAGGTGGTTTGGACATGTAGAGAGAATGGAACGAGACAGAGTGACTTCGAGAGTGTATAAATCTGTAGTGGAGGGAAGGCGGGGTAGGGGTCGGCCTAGGAAAGGTTGGAGGGAGGGGGTAAAGGAAGTTTTGTGTGCGAGGGGCTTGGACTTCCAGCAAGCATGTGTGAGCGTATTTGATAGGAGTGAATGGAGGCATATGGTTTTTAATACTTGACGTGCTGTTGGAGTGTGAGCAAAGTAACATTTATGAAGGGATTCAGGGAAACCGGCAGGCCGGACTTGAGTTCTGGAGATGGGAAGTACAGTGCCGGCACTCTGAAGGAGGGGTGTTAATGTTGCAGTTTTATAACTGTAGTGTAAAGCACCCTTCTGGCAAGACAGTGATGGAGTGAATGATGATGAAAGTTTTTCTTTTTCGGGCCACCCTGCCTTGGTGGGAATCGGCCGATGTGTTAATAAAAAAAAAAAAAAAAAAATGATTGAGGTATATAAATGGAAAACAGGAATAAATAAAGGGGATGTAAATAGCGTGCTAAAAATATCTTGTATTGACAGGACTCGAAGCAACGGCTTTAAGTTGGATAAATTCAGATTCAGAAGGGATATAGGAAAGCATTGGTTTGGTAATAGAGTTGTCGATGAGTGGAACAAACTCCCGAGTACAGTTATAGAGGCTAAAACGTTGTGTAGTTTTAAAAATAGGCTAGATAAATATATGAGTGGGTGCGGGTGGGTGTGAGTTGGACCTGACTAGTTTGTGCTACTAGGTCAGATGCCGTGCTCCTTCCTTAAGTGGATGTAACCTGACCTGGCTGGGTCGGGGCATTGGCTTAAGCCGGTGGGAGACTTGGACCTGCCTCGCATGGGCCAGTAGGCCTGCTGCAGTGTTCCTTCTTTCTTCTTCTTATACCTGTGAGATACCTGTAAGACACCTGTAATATACTTGTAAGATACTTTTCAGACACCTGTAAGATATCTCTAAGATATCTATACTACGCCTGTAAGATACCTGTACTGCTGTGAAGACTTTAACACAATTAAAGATAGTCCGTAAATTAAAGATAGTCCGTAAATTAAAGATAGTCCGTAAATTAAAGATAGTCCGTAAATTAAAGATAGTCCGTAAATTAAAGATAGTCCGTAAATTAAAGATAGTGCGTAAAATAAATGTATTTAAAACATAAGATATAGACACCCAGCAAGTGTGTTAGACATGGGGTAAAAAATAGGAGAGAGAGAGAGAGAGAGAGAGAGAGAGAGAGAGAGAGAGAGAGAGAGAGATTGCTTGACTGGTTAGATATGTAACATGTGACTCAGTTCCAGGTCTGGGAGCGGAGGCACTGGCCCCCGAGATCCTCCTCCTCCTCCTTCAGGTATGGAATGACATAGCGACAGGTGTGTTGCGGCGCCACTTGAGGTTTATGGTATTGAAAAGACGTTTCGCCCACCAGGAAGAATGGTTAAAGTCCCTGGTTTATCTGGAGTTTACCTGGAGAGGGTTTCGGGGGTCAACGCCCCAGCGGCTCGAAACGTTTCAATAAAAGGGCTATAAATTGCATATTGTGTCTTATTGACAGGCATATACAACAGTTTGGTGTCTTTATTGATTAAGCGTTACGTATCAATGAAGATTGTAAAGTCCCTGACCCCTAGACCCTAGTCCCTGGCCCCTAGACCCTGGCCCCTGGCCCTTAGACACAGGCTCCTGGCCCCTAGACTCTGGCCCCTAGCCCTTAGACCCAGGTTCCTGGCCCCTGGTCCCCTGACATGTACTTTTTACAACTGCGAGGAAACTGATAGGATGGATAATGAGAACATTCAAAACAAGAGATGCCAAGCCAATGATGATCCTTTTTAAATCACTTGTTCTCTCTAGGCTAGAATACTGCTGTACATTAACATCCCCATTCAAGGCAGGTGAAATTGCACATCTAGAGAATGTACAGAGAACCTTTACGGCACGTATAAGTTCCATCAAACACCTTAACTACTGGGAACGCCTGGAAGCACTAGACTTGTATTCACTGGAGCGCAGGCAAGAGAGATATATCATAATCTACACCTGGAAGATTCTGGAGGGACTGGTCCCTAATATGCACACAGAAATCACTCCATACGAAAGCAAAAGACTTGGCAGACGGTGCAACGTACCCCCAGTGAAAAGTAGGGGCGCCACTGGTACACTAAGAGAAAACACACTACGTGTCTGGGGCCCAAGACTGTTCAACAGCCTCCCACCAGCCATTAGGGGCATTACCAGTAGACCTCTGGTTGTCTTCAAGAGGGAGCTGGACAGATACCTAAAGTCAGTGCCAGATCAGCCGGGCTGTGGTTCGTACGTTGGACTACGGGCAGCCAGCAGTAACAGCCTCGTTGATCAGGCCCTGATCCACCGGGAGGCCTGGTCATAGACCGGGCCACGGGGACGTCGATCCCCGGAATGCCCTCTAGGTAGATAAGTTCTTCAAAATATGTGATTAAAAAATATTATGATTTTTGTATTCTGATTAATTTGCTTATTACATTGTTATTTTATTCTCAGTTATATTTTACCATGTGTATGAATACTTATTATTTTATTCTATTTTCTTACTAAAATGAAAGAGAGAGAGAGAGAGAGAGAGAGAGAGAGAGAGAGAGAGAGAGAGAGAGAGTAGGAAATCCCTCCATTTTCCCCGTGATATAATGAGAAGCAAGGAGCCACTTCGTTAAACGTAAGATGCAATTATTAGTTTCTGTGTTGACAAATCTGACTAAACGCGAGTGATCTTTATCTCACCAACCGATTTACATGTCTTTGAAGCAAGTCTTATATACGATTATTGTCCCGCCGCCTGTCTCCAACTCCATGTTTATTAGCGCCCATGCTACGCTTGTGTTTATCACTACACCTCCTCCTCCTCCTCCCTCTCTCATTTGAGCTATAACTTGTTCATCTGTCAACCTGCTCCTCGACGTGCATGTCTTCCCGTCAGGGCAGCCGCGTCCTCAGTGAAGTCAGGAACTGCTTCGTTATCGTCTGTAATGATTACCTCTTTACCAGGGGGCGTCGCTGCTCACACGGTCTCTCTCTCGCTCTCTTGTTATCTCTCATCTGGACTGTCAACGACTGACTCCAATTATCACCTTCACAACCTCCTTGTCTTGTCGCCTCTATCTCTCTCTCTCTCTCGTCCCGTTTTTACATACGTATCTTTTCCTTCCTCGGAGAGTTTTTCTGCCTCTTAATCTCTCTTTTTTCTCTCTAATTTTTATATCTGTTGTTGTTGTTATTATTATTATTATTATTATTATTATTATTATTATTATTATTAAAATCAAGCGCTAAACCAGAAAGAGTCGTACTGCGCTGCGACTATAGGGGAGGAAGGAGGTATTATAAAGGGGTAAGAGATGGGCAATGCTTTGGGCAATACTTCTCCTCTATTAGAGTGCCACTGAGTGCCACGGAGTGCCACCAATTACTTGCGTGACGACAAACAGAGGGGACGGTGATGCCAAGAGGGGTGTCTTGAGCTTGCCAGGTGCCCCTACCCTTGCTTGTGAGGATGAGAGATGGGGAATGGGTGTAGGCAGAGGTAGGGGAGAGAAGTAATGGGGGAGGTTAATAAAAAATGGTCTTTATCCCAGAATTTTTTTTCCTTGACTTGCCATTATCGTCCCTCGTTTTTCCTGGTCGCTTTATTCTGCTTTATGTCTTTCTCGGGATTTTCCTTTATCTTCTCCTTGTATAAGTATAACTTTAGTTATGATCATACAAGGGTAAGCCAGCGGAGGGAATTGGTCATAAGACCAAAAACTCCAGTTGTGGGTCCTCACATGACTAAGACCCGCGTCAGGAAACACTTGTCCTGTGTCCTAACAAACCTTACCTAACCTTTCTTCTATATTCTTCTGTTTTTATATTTTTTTCCCCGCTTCATACAATCTTTCTCCGAAAGTAACTCACGTGTATACCTTCCATATTTCCCATTCTGCCTACCTAAACTCTGCTGTCTTTCTCACTCTCATCTACCTATACCTGTCGTCTATTTCTCTCCGCACTTGCCTCTGCGTTCCTTCGCCTGCTAGTCCCCATAACTCACCCTTCGCAAAACATGCCAGGAATATTTAAGTGACTTTACCCAGGCTTCATAACTGCCATGGTTGTTCCACTAAACACAGACAGCAACGTCGTGCAATCAGTCACAATTAGTTATACCGTTGTCTTCTCCTCGGAGACGTTCCTCTGCTCGGAGACGTTCCTCTGCTCGGAGACGTTCCTCTGCTCGGAGACGTTCCTCTGCTCGGAGACGTTCCTCTGCTCGGAGACGTTCCTCTGCTCGGAGACGTTCCTCTGCTCGGAGACGTTCCTCTGCTCGGAGACGTTCCTCTGCTCGGAGACGTTCCTCTGCTCGGAGACGTTCCTCTGCTCGGAGACGTTCCTCTGCTCGGAGACGTTCCTCTGCTCGGAGACGTTCCTCAGCTCAGAGTTTCTCTCATTTGACTCTTGTGTTAAACGGTGTTGTTGTTATGAGGGGAAGCCGGGTTTATTGTCTGGTCAATGACACTAATGAGCCGGTGTTTGAAATATGCGCACGAGAGTTAGATAATATTTGTTGTACTTAGAGATTTATACACATCTATAAAGATTTGTGTGTTATTGTATTTGTTTGTTTCGACGTAGTTGGTAAATGTTTATGCACTTATAATTCCTTTTTAGTAGTATTTTACAGCTGTTGAAAGTTAAACACTTTACACGCGTAACATTGTATCAATGCCCCTCGACACTTTTAAGGCAATGACCTTCAATAAAAACTCGTATTTATTCCATCAATTAAAGTATAACATGTCCATCACGAAAGCGATCATTATTATCAACCTCGTGTGTTCACTCTCTCATATATCCTTTACTTAACTTTATTATCATCTTCGTAAATTGTTCATTTTGAGCCATTAAAATATATTTTTTTAAATATTCATTGACACTTTTACTTTTTGTTTACATCTTGACTGCCCACAAAAAAAGATCTTTAAAAATTCGACTCTGTCCTCTGATGATGTGACTGAAATATATACATTAATGATGTTTAATAAATCCTGGGGAGGGTAGGGCAAGAACATACCCATCCTGTGGAGGGTAGGGCAAGAACATACCCATCCTTTGGAGGGTAGGGCAAGAACATACCCATAATGTGGAGGGTAGGGCAAGAACATACCCATAATGTGGAGGGTAGGGCAAGAACATACCCATCCTGTGGACAGTAGGGCAAGAACATACCCATCCTGTGGACAGTAGGGCAAGAACATACCCATCCTGTGGACAGTAGGGCAAGAACATACCCATCCTGTGGACAGTAGGGCAAGAACATACCCATCCTGTGGACAGTAGGGCAAGAACATACCCATCCTGTGGACAGTAGGGCAAGAACATACCCATCCTGTGGACAGTAGGGCAAGAACATACCCATCCTGTGGACAGTAGGGCAAGAACTTGTGGATACACTTAAAAACTAGGTACTAAGCCTCAAAAGGGTTAACAGGAGTACATTTGGATTTATTTTTACAATTAACTTTTAAAATTATCAATAACATACATAAATTTTAACTCCCAATTTGAGGTAACTCTCCAGGTTGGTTAAATAAAAGGAAGAAGAATCGTCGTAGCTTTAGGCTTATTTTTCAAGGACCCCAATGGAAGTAAGTCACTTTGTCTGACTTTTTTTGGGGTTATCCTAGGTAATTTACACATGTGCTGCTATGTATGATAATTTATGTAACTATTTATGTGTACTTATGCCGGAATAAACTTACTAACTTACTTAATCTTCAAGATTTGAAGTTTTTAAATAAGCTAGAGTATATTAGCCTCATCATTTTGACCTGTGGGGAGACTCATTGTATCTGTCAACCATCCAATTATAATCTCAGGGAGAAACCTCCCAATTTACCAACGTATCACTCCACTACATCGAAGCAAAACTCCACCTAAAAACTCCACTTCAGCCAATTAAAATCTCAAGCAACACCTTCAAATTGCCGGCAAATAAATCGTGAAACTATCTCTACCCTTCACATCAAAGACCCGCTAAGCAGCACTCTGACAGCGCGGAGACACCCAACAGGAAATCGGGGGGAGCAAACTCCGCCTGTTAATTATCGCGTCTCTCGTAATAAACAGACGGAGGTTCGAGCCTCCGCCCCGTCCTCATGCCAAATAACCTAAACGGGTTTAGCGCTACACATAAATACCACAATAATATGATAATTAGTACCTAGTCGACATTGAATTTCTCGGAGGGAGCGAAGAACGACCCACTCCTCCCTTCCCCCATCTCCCCCTCCCCAACACCCCTACCTAACCTCCCCCCACCTGGTTTGTGCTGCGTTGAAGGATGGGTGTTGGCAGCGGGTGTGGCAGCGAGGGCACAACATAGCTCGTGTCCATGATAAACTGTGAGCAACCACAGAGAAGACTGACTCTGGTCGACCTGGTCCATGCTACACCACCTTGGCATGAACATTATTATTATTATTATTATTATTATTATTATTATTATTATTATTATTATTATTATTATTATTATTATTATTATTATTATTATTATTATTATTATTATTATTATTATTATTATTTTTATTATTCATATTATTATTATTATTATTATTATTCGTTTTCTTCTTTTCTTCTTTTCATCCTTCTTGGAAAATAAAGTGTTGATGGTGGTAAAGATGACTAGTAAAGGAGAAAATAATGAACTCTGCATTGTCAAGGAGTTTCAGAAGGTAGATGAATGGTTCAGAGAACTGAAGTTAGTAATGCACATAGCAAACTTGGATTTATTGAGAAGTCACACGCTCATAGTCACAAGCAACGAGAGGTTTGAGTATCTTGGAGTCTAGTGATCAGTCCATCACTTGTAGAAGTGCAGCAAGTCCAAGAGGTGCTATATACTGTGTCAAGTGAGGCAGCAGCAGGAGGCGGTCAATCCACTAGTCGAAGGGCTGTCCAAGTTGGACAGTGCTGAAGACTGTTCTGTATCAAGATCTTGGGATCTTGATACAAACGAATTCTTCAACACTTGTCCAACCTTTGGACGAAGACCTACTTCGACTAGTGGATGGTACCACTATGACCCCGCCTCCTGCTGCTTCACCTCACCTGACTACAGTATATAAGCCACCTCTATGGACATGTGCTGTACTTTCTACAAGATTGATGGACTGAACACATAGACTCCAGGCCGAGGGACTGATTACCTCAAACTCCTCCTCTCCTTACACCTTTCTACTTTGTATTGGACTGATGAAGCCACTGTGTGGCGAAACGTTTCCTCAATAAAGATACCCAAGTGTTGCATATGTGTCTAATTTATGAGTTTCAGAAGCTTGGATGAAATGTTGCCAACCTTCATGATTCATCAACATTGTTGACGAGAGTATGAGTGTTGGGCAGTTGGTATGTTTGTCATGTGTTCTGTAATGAGTGCCAGCCAGCTGGTGTGTTTGTCTTGTGTTCGTTATGAGTGCCAGCCAACTGGTGTGTTTGTCTTGTGTTCTGTAATGAGTGCCAGCCAGCTGGTGTGTTTGTATTGTGTTCGGTATGAGTGCCTGCCAGCTGGTGTGTTTGTCTTGTGTATGAGTGCCAGCCAGCTGGTGTGTCTTGTGTTGTGTATGAGTGCCAGCCAGCTGGTGTGTTTGTCTTGTGTTGTATATGAGTGCCAGCCAGCTGGTGTGTTTGTCATGTGTTCTGTAATGAGTGCCAGCCAGTTGGTGTGTTTGTCTTGTGTATGAGTGCCAGCCAGCTGGTGTTCTAGGTAGGTGCTAAGGCAGGAGTCTCTAACCCCAGCTTCCCAGACCATCATCTTATTAAAAGATAGCAATTCACTGCTACTAAGACAGTCAAATGGGTGACTGTTGAACAAGCTTTAAACACTAGTTATCGAATTATCCCCCACCTCATACACCCTCATCGTCACTTCAGCCTCTTTTCCCATTTCCCATCTTTTTCATTCTCTCCCCCCCCTATCTCTAACCTCTTCTCTACCTTCTCTCACGTCTTCTCTAACTCATCTCGTCTTTTTTTTCACCCTCTTCTCCATTTTTCCACCTTTTATTATTATTCTGCGTCTTTTTCTGCCTCTTCTCCGTCTTCAACCTCCGTCAATCCACCTCCTTCAACTTCATTCATCCTTCTCCCACTTCTTCCTCCCTACCTCCCTCCCTCCCTACCAACCTACCTCCCTCCCTACCAACCTCCCTCCCTCCCTACCAACCTACCTCCCTCCCTACCAACCTACCTCCCTCCCTACCAACCTACCTCCCTCCCTACCAACCTACCTCCCTCCCTACCAACCTACCTCCTTCCCTACCAACCTACCTCCCTCCCTCCCTACCAACCTACCTCCCTCCCAACCTACCTCCCTCCCTCCCTACCACTGCACCTCCTCCCTCCCTACCACTGCACCTCCTCCCTCCCTACCAACCTCCTCCCTCCCTACCAACTCCTCCTACCAACCTCCCTCCCTCCCTACCAACCTACCTCCTCCCTACCAACCTACTCCTCCTCCCTACCAACCTACCTCCCTCCCAACCTACCACTCCCTCCCGACCAACCTACTCTCCTCCGACCAACCTACCTCCCTCACGACCAACCTACCTCCCTCCCGACCAACCTACCTCCCTAAACTACCTCCTCCCTCAACCTACCTCCTACCTCCTCATCCCTTCAACTCCTACCTACCTCCCTACATCCCTCCCTACCTTCCTACCTCCCTATATCCCTCCCTACCTTCCTACCTCCCTATATCCCTCCCTACCTTCCTACCTCCCTACATCCCTCCCTACCTTCCTACCTCCCTACCTTCCTCCCTACTTACATCCCTCCCTACCTTCCTTCCTCCCTACCTCCCTCCCTACCAACCTCCTCAACACCAACCACAACCTCGACCTTGTTTTAAGTTCTTTATCTGGTAAGTAATATAATTTCCGTCTGTTGTGGGTTAAGGAAGCTCGGGCCATTATGTAATTGTCACACTTGCACTGCTTTGCCACTTTGTAGCCTTGTTCAAGTGTGTTTGTTGCCACCACTGTAACAATAGTGGTCGGCTCCTGCATGTCTTACTCATCTCTCTCTCTCCCTAGCTCTCTCTCTCTCTCTCTCTCTCTCTTCTCTCTCTCTCTCTCTCTCTCTCTTCTCTCTCCCTCCCTCTTTTTCCCTCTCTGTCTGCCTGTCTGTCTGTCTCTGTCTCTCTCTCTCTTACACACACACACACACACACACACACACACACACACACACACACACACACACAGCCCCCGGTGGCCTAGTGGGTAAAGCTCTCGCTTCACGCACGGAGGGCCCGGGTTCAATTCCCGGTGGGGCAGAAACATTTCGAAGTGTTTCATTACACACACACACACACACACACACACACACACACATACATACGACAGGCCTAGTGTCTAATCGACATGTGCCTAGGACAAAATGGTAACTAACACACACACACACACACACACACACACACACACACACACACATACACACACACACATACACACACACAGAGTAGTCAAAACATGGAACGACCTGGAAAGTGGAGTGATAGAGGCAGGATCTATACGTGGCTTTAAAAAAAGGTACAATAAGGTTTTCCGAACCCAGTAGATACCAACTAACAGGTGGGGTCAAGAGCTGAGACTCGACCCCTACAACACCACGTATAGATGAGTACACACACACACACATAGAACTCTCCTAGCATGGTTATCCTTCCACAAAAATCTCTTGACTATTAACTATAATTGGTGCCAGAATAAGGGAGGAGGATGATAGGGAGGGTTAGACACTGACATAGTTTCAGTGCCAAGGTGTGCCACTCTCTCCAGCGTTCCTATATATTTTCTGGCTCCCATTAAGACAGAATATAAATTAGATTCAGAGCAGCTCAATAACTCACTACTGATGTATATACACTGAGAGTTGTATGTCTATCTGTGTATATACACTGAAAGATTATTTTAATCTTCATTGTAATTGTTTAAAATATTCATGACTGGCGGTGTACTGGTTAGGTGAAGTCTCAGTGAATCCAGCGTAGTCGATAGGCTTCAAACCTCATTAACAAATAACCATCAGTGATTTACTAACACTTTAATCGTTCTTCTTCTCATTCTTTTCCCGTGGTTCTCCTCCCCTGTTTCTCATCTCTACGCACCTACAAGACTTGGTATACCTGGAGGGTGTTCCGGGGGTCAACGCCCCCCGCGACCTGGTTCATGACCAGGCCTCGGTGTTCCTGGAGGGTGTTCCGGGGGTCAACGCCCCCCGCGACCTGGTTCATGACCAGGCCTCGGTGTTCCTGGAGGGTGTTCCGGGGGTCAACGCCCCCGCGACCTGGTTCATGACCAGGCCTCGGTGTTCCTGGAGAGTGTTCCGGGGTCAACGCCCCGCGACCTGGTTCATGACCAGGCCTCGGTGTTCCTGGAGTGTTCCGGGGTCAACGCCCCGCGACCTGGTTCATGACCAGGCCTCGGTGTTCCTGGAGAGTGTTCCGGGGTCAACGCCCCCGCGACCTGGTTCATGACCAGGCCTCGGTGTTCCTGGAGTGTTCCGGGGGTCAACGCCCCCGCGACTTGGTTCATGACCAGGCCTCTGTGTTCCTGGAGGGTGCTCCGGGGGACAACGCCCCCGCGACCTGGTTCATGACCAGGCCTCGGTGTTCCTGGAGGGTGTTCCGGGGGTCAACGCCCCCCGCGACCTGGTTCATGACCAGGCCTCGGTGTTCCTGGAGGGTGCTCCGGGGACAACGCCCCCGCGACCTGGTTCATGACCAGGCCTCGGTGTTCCTGGAGGGTGTTCCGGGGGTCAACGCCCACCGCGACCTGGTTCATGACCAGGCCTCGGTGTTCCTGGAGGGTGCTCCGGGGGACAACGCCCCCGCGACCTGGTTCATGACCAGGCCTCGGTGTTCCTGGAGGGTGCTCCGGGGGACAACGCCCCCGCGACCTGGTTCATGACCAGGCCTCGGTGTTCCTGGAGGGTGTTCCGGGGGTCAACGCCCACCGCGACCTGGTTCATGACCAGGCCTCGGTGTTCCTGGAGGGTGTTCCGGGGGACAACGCCCCCGCGACCTGGTTCATGACCAGGCCTCGGTGTTCCTGGAGGGTGTTCCAGGGGGTCAACGCCCCCGCGACCCGGTTCATGACCAGGCCTCGGTGTTCCTGGAGGGTGTTAGGGTGTTCCAGGGGGTCAACGCCCCCGCGACCCGGTTCATGACCAGGCCTCGGTGTTCCTGGAGGGTGTTCCGGGGGGTCTACGCCCCCCGCCCTACGGCCTCGGTAATTCTGCAACATCTTCAGTGTTCTTTTTGCCTTCTTCTTCCTCCGTTCTTCCTTTCCAATTGTTCATACCATTTCTCCTAGTGTCTCCCCCACACCCTCTCTTTTTTCCCACCTGTCCTTCCACCTCTCCACTTCCACCTTTCCCCACCAACCTCTTCCACTTCTGCTTCTCTCTCTCCCTTCCTCCCCCCCTCCACACTTCCCTTCTCACCTCTATCCCCATTTATCCTCCTTTAGTTTTTTTTTGCACAGTGGTGGCAAATTACCAAATGTTAGTGATTTTGTTAAAAGTCCACCTCCCCTCCCATGGTCTTGTTACAAGTCCACTTCCCCTCCCATGGTCTTGTTACAAGTCCACTTCCCCTCCCATGGTCTTGTTACAAGTCCACTTCCCCTCCCATGGTCTTGTTACAAGTCCACTTCCCCTCCCATGGTCTTGTTACAAGTCCACTTCCCCTCCCATGGTCTTGTTACAAGTCCACTTCCCCCAGGTCTTGTTACAAGTCCACTTCCTCCCATGGTCTTGTTACAAGTCCACTTCCCCTCCCATGGTCTTGTTACAAGTCCACTTCCCCTCCCATGGTCTTGTTACAAGTCCACTTCCCCTCCCATGGTCTTGTTACAAGTCCACTTCCCCTCCCATGGTCTTGTTACAAGTCCACTTCCCCTCCCATGGTCTTGTTACAAGTCCACTTCCCCCCATGGTCTTGTTACAAGTCCACTTCCCTCCATGGTCTTGTTACAAGTCCACTTCCCCTCCCATGGTCTTGTTACAAGTCCACTTCCCCTCCCATGGTCTTGTTACAAGACCACTTCCCCTCCCATGGTCTTGTTACAAGTCCACTTCCCCTTCCATGGTCATGTTACAAATCCACTTCCCCTCCCATGGTCTTGTTACAAATCAGGGGATAAGTCCATTCCATCAAATTACCGTCCAATAAGCCTCACGTCTATAGTAGGCAAATTATTAGAATCAATTATAGCTGATATTATCAGAAGTCATCTTGAAGAACATAATTTGATTAATGAATCTCAGCATGGGTTTACGAGAGGTCGTTCCTGCCTGACAAATTTACTGACGTTTTTCAATAAAACATTTGAGGCAGTAGACAGTGATAAAGAATATGATATAGTTTACTTGGATTTCAGTAAGGCCTTCGATAGAGTACCTCACAAGAGACTCTTAAGAAAGGTGGCAGCTCATGGTATAGGAGGTAAAGTTCTAGCATGGATAGAGGCATGGCTTACCAATAGAAAGCAGAGAGTTTCCATTAATGGGGTCAAATCTGAATGGGGATTTGTCACTAGTGGCGTTCCACAAGGATCAGTTTTGGGCCCATTGTTGTTCATAATTTACATTAATGACCTTGATGAAGGAATTGCAAGTGACATGAGTAAATTTGCTGATGATACAAAAATAGGCCGTATAATTCATTCTGAGGAGGATAACAGTGAACTCCAGGAGGATTTGGATAAATTAATGTCTTGGTCTGAAAAGTGGCAGATGAAGTTCAATGTGGACAAGTGTAAGGTGCTTGTCGTTGGTAATGAAAATATCCCTCGAATTTATAAACTAGGTGAAGTAGAACTTGATCATACAGAATGTGAGAAAGACTTGGGAGTCATGGTAAGCAGAAATCTAAAGCCAAGACAACAGTGCCTAAGTGTGCGCAATAAGGCTAACAGATTACTAGGATTTATTTCAAGAAGTATAAGCAACAGAAGTCCAAAAGTTATTTTACAGCTCTATACATCACTAGTGAGACCTCATTTGGATTATGCAGCTCAGTTTTGGTCTCCTTACTACAGGATGGATATAGATTCATTGGAGAACATACAAAGAAGAATGACTAAAATGATTTACAGTATAAGAAATCTCCCGTATGAAGATAGACTTAGAGCGTTGAATCTCCACTCTCTGGAGAGACGTAGAATGAGGGGAGATATCATCGAGGTGTACAAGTGGATGATGGGCATAAACAAAGGAGATATTAATAAAATACTGAGGATATCGAACCAAGTAAGAACCAGAAATAACGGATTTAAATTGGATAAATTTAGATTTAGAAAGGACATAGGCAAGTACTGGTTTTCGAACAGAGTTGTAGATGCGTGGAACAATCTTCCGAGTACTGTGATAGAGGCTAGGACCTTGGGTGGCTTTAAAAAGAGATTGGACAAATATATGAGTGGGAGGGGCTGGGTTTGATTTGTGTCGTGAATACGGGAATAAATTCTTAGGTAGTGGTGGTTTTGATAAGGACCTGCCTTGTATGGGCCAGTAGGCCTTCTGCAGTGTTCCTCCATTCTTATGTTCTTATGTTAAGTCCTCCTCCCCTCCCATGGTCTTGTTACAAGTCCACCTCCCCTCCCATGGTCTTGTTTTTCGTTGAATGTTTAGCTGCGTTATTGCAAGGAGGGAGAGAGAGATAAAATAAGATAAGATTTTCTTCGGATTTTTAACCCCGGAGGGTTAGCCACCCAGGATAACCCAAGAAAGTCAGTGCGTCATCGAGGACTGTCTGTCTTATTTCCATTGGGGTCCTCAATCTTGTCCCCCAGGATGCGATCCACACCAGTCGACTAACACCCAGGTACCTATTTGCTGCTAGGTGAACATGACAACAAGTGTAAGGAAACACGTCGAAATGTTTCCACCCCGCCGGGAATCGAACCCGGGCCCTCTGTGTGTGAAGCGAGAGCTTTAGCCACCAGGCCACCGGAGAAAGAATAAGAATAAGAGAGGGATGGGAGTGTTGTAGGTAAGTGGTGAGGAAGAGGCTGGGGGGGCGGGGTTTCTTGATTGATGCCATCTGGGACCACTGATGCTGGAGGTCTTGAGTGAGGAATGTCTGGAGAAGAAACTTGTTGACACACACACTCTTACCCATCTGTCTTTCTCATCTTAAGATCTTGCTCTTGTGTGCGGACTCTCTTGCCACGAGATTATCTTTCCCTCTGTTGGATCTTGCTCTTGTGTGTGAACTCTCTTGCCACGAGGTTATCTTTCCCTCTGTGGGATCCTGCTCTTGTGTGTGGACTCTCTTGCCACGAGGTTATCTTTCCCTCTGTGGGATCTTGCTCTTGTGTGTGGACTCTCTTGCCACGAGGTTATCTTTCCTTCTCTGGGATCCTGCTCTTGTGTGTGGACTCTCTTGCCACGAGGTTATCTTTCCCTCTTAGGGATCTTGATCTTGTGTGTGGACTCTCTTACCACGAGGTTATCTTTCCCTCTTAGGGATCTTGATCTTGTGTGTGAACTCTCTTGCCACGAGGTTATCTTTCTCTCTGTGGGATCCTGCTCATCCACGTGAAGAGCACACAGTTCAGAGCCGTGGCTTCCTCACTCTCGAGTCTTGGTCCGTGAACGTCAAAATTCACACAGTTCGGGGATCTGTTTCTCGTGGGAACTTTGTGCGTCGTTCTGAAGACACTGGTGAAGACAGGACACAGAGCACAACCATATTTTGATGCGGCAACGTTTCGCTCTGTGTAGAGCTTTATACAACTCTAACCATTGTTTTACGGTTCAAACTTGTTATCTTAAGTGTCTAAGATTATCTTAAGTGCCGAACGCTTGTTATCTTAAGTGTCTCACACTTGTTATCTTAAGTGTCTCACACTTGTTATCTTAAGTGTTGCACACTTGTTATCTTAAGTGTCTCACACTTGTTATCTTAAGTGTTGCACACTTGTTATCTTAAGTGTCGCACACTTGTTATCTTAAGTGTCTCACACTTGTTATCTTAAGTGTTGCACACTTGTTATCTTAAGTGTCGCACACGTGTTATCTTCGGTGTCTAACACTTGTTATTTTAAGTGTCGCACACTTGTTATCTTAAGTGTCGCACACTTGTTATCGTAAGTGTCGCACACTTGTTATCGTAAGTGTCGCACACTTGTTATCTTCGGTGTCTAACACTTGTTATTTTAAGTGTCTCACACTTGTTATCTTAAGTGTCGCACACTTGTTATCTTAAGTGTCGCACACTTATCTTAAGTGTCGCACACTTGTTATCTTAAGTGTTTCACACTTATCTTAAGTGTCGCACACTTGTTATTTTCGGTGTCTAACACTTGTTATTTTAAGTGTCGCACACTTGTTATCTTCGGTGTCTAACACTTGTTATTTTAAGTGTCTCACACTTGTTATCTTAAGTGTCTCACACTTGTTATCTTAAGTGTCGCACACTTGTTATCTTAAGTGTCGCACACTTGTTATCTTAAGTGTTTCACACTTATCTTAAGTGTCGCACACTTGTTATTTTCGGTGTCTAACACTTGTTATTTTAAGTGTCGCACACTTGTTATCTTAAGTGTCGCACACTTGTTATCTTAAGTGTCGCACACTTGTTATCTTAAGTGTCTCACACTTATCTTAAGTGTCGCACACTTGTTATCTTAAGTGTTTCATACTTATCTTAAGTGTCGCACACTTGTTATTTTCGGTGTCTAACACTTGTTATTTTAAGTGTCGCACACTTGTTATCTTAAGTGTCGCACACTTGTTATCTTAAGTGTCGCACACTTGTTATCTTAAGTGTCGCACACTTGTTATCTTAAGTGTCGCACACTTGTTATCTTAAGTGTCGCACACTTGTTATCTTAAGTGTCGCACACTTGTTATCTTAAGTGTCGCACACTTGTTATCTTAAGTGTTTCACACTTATCTTAAGTGTTTCACACTTATCTTAAGTGTTTCACACTTGTTATCTTAAGTGTCTCACACTTGTTATCTTAAGTGTTTCACACTTGTTATCTTAAGTGTCTCACACTTGTTATCTTAAGTGTAGCACACTTATCTTAAGTGTCTCACACTTGTTATCTTAAGTGTCTCACACTTGTTATCTTAAGTGTCTCACACTTGTTATCTTAAGTGTAGCACACTTGTTATCTTAAGTGTCTCACACTTGTTATCTTAAGTGTCTAACACTTGTTACTTTAAGTGTCGCACACTTGTTATCTTAAGTGTCTCACACTTGTTATCGTGGTGACTCATGAAGATGTGTTGGCGGTCAACGAGAAGCACTCAGGTTAATTGAAACAGCCTGGCACACTATGGTGGTGGTAGTTGTGGTTGTGGTGGTAGTTGTATTGATAGCTGTTGTAGGGGTAGTGATTGTTACAGCTGTAGTCTGTTGTGGTTACAGCTTTTGTGGTGGTGGTGGAAATGGTTGTGATTGGTAATAATGGAGAGTGTGGGAGCTATAGTGGTTATTGGTTGCATCGGAGGTGATTGTGGCGTCCTTTCATTGATTGTGGTTTATTGATTGTAGCACGCTTTTTAATGTGGCACTCTTTTTGGTGATTGTGGCACCCTTTTTTAAATGATCGTGGCATACTTTTTAATGATTGTGGCACTTTTTAGTGATTGTGGCACTCTTTTTAGATTGTGGCACTTTTTGGTGATTGTGGTTTTTTTAGTGATTGTGGCACTCTGTTTATTGATTGTAGCACCCTTTTCAATGATTGTGGTACTATTATTGGTGACTGTGGGACTCTTTTTAGATTGTGGCACTCTTTTTATTGATTGTAGCACTCTTTTTAATGATTGTGGCACTATTTTTGGTGATTATGGCACTCTTTTTGGTAATTGTGGCACCCTTTTTATTGATTGTAGCACCCTTTTTAATGACTGTGGCACTCTTTTTGGTGACTGTAGCACCCCTGGTGCCGTCTAGCAGAGCTGGCAGCGTGTGCATTTCATCACAGAACATCACGGTGGGGAGACGAAGATGCCAGGCTATGAAAGTTCTCTCGCTTGTGCACTTCATACACACACACGCACACACACACACACACACACACACACACACACACACACACACACCAAAAAACAATCTATATACGCAGTGAACTGAATGGAACAAAGGAGATGGGGGCAAGAATTCACAGTGTTGTGGGTCACCTCTCCAGGAGAGAGAGAGAGAGAGAGAGAGAGAAGAGAGAGGAAGGAAGGGTCACCTCTCAGCTACACTTATTGGTAATCATCCCCAGCACAATAGAGGTCAAAGGTGATGCAATTTGGAAGGACTCTTTGTTCTGTTGCCTGACCTTAGGTTGGCTGCTACTTCCAAAGATCTCTTAAACATGTCACCTGCTCTTTTGTATCTGCTGAAGAGGACCTCAACTGGAGGTCGAAATATAAAGATTTTTCTTGTCTAGTGTTTTTGTTCCGACGATTTATCCTGGCCTTAATTAATACTTATTACATTCATAGTAATTCATATTTTAATTGGTTTTCCAAATAACAATCAATTTCTGGGGAAAAGATGCATGATAAGTATTTCTTAAATGATTACTGTAAACGATAAATGAGAAATATTTCTTATTCAACTGTAGAAAATTATTCTTGAGAATCATTCATTATTTAACTGTTGAAAAAAAAAATCCTGAGAATCATTCCTAAATAAACTCCAGGAGAACCGTCAGGATAATTTCGTGGTCGATGTTACACCAGTGCTGTGGAGACTACGAGCTGCCGCTCCACCTCCCGAGGTGCTCGATGTTGCACCAGTGTTGTGGAGACTACGAGCTGCCGCTCCACCTCCCGAGGTGCTCGATGTTGCACCAGTGTTGTGGAGACTACGAGCTGCCGCTCCACCTCCCGAGGTGCTCGATGTTACACCAGTGTTGTGGAGACTACGAACTGCCGCTCCACCTCCCGAGGTGCTCGATGTTGCACCAGTGTTGTGGAGACTACGAGCTGCCGCTCCTCCTCCCGAGGTGCTCGATGTTACACCAGTGTTGTGGAGACTACGAACTGCCGCTCCACCTCCCGAGGTGCTCGATGTTACACCAGTGTTGTGGAGACTACGAGCTGCCGCTCCTCCTCCCGAGGTGCTCGATGTTACACCAGTGTTGTGGAGACTACGAGCTGCCGCTCCTCCTCCAGAGGTGCTCGATGTTACACCAGTGTTGTGAAGGCTACAAGCTGCCGCTCCTCCTGGCAGGAGAATAATGTCTTCAAAACACCTCTTCCGTAAGTCTGCCAGTCGTAAGTCAGACGCAGCAAGTCTGATGTCGCAAGTCTAGTGTCGCAAGTGCTAACTGATGTCACACCTGTGTAACACCTGTGTATATATTTAAAACTATAACCAATAACAATATAAGTTAATCACCTCGATGAGACGTTATATTGTGAAGCCGATCAAGAAGAGGATCTTAAAAGCAATTTCGTGGAAACAGATTTCGGAAATTATCTATTAAAAAAATCGAGTAGAAAGCACCTGCACATGTCAATTGCTCTACGAACTTTCACTTGGTAATAGTTGATCAAGGATTGAAATTTGAAGGCGATTTGATTAGGCGTTCTGAAGTGATAAGCAATGGAATGAAAACACTGGCAGATCACAGTTAAAGTTCTCTACAATCCTCTAAGGACAAAGTTATTTGGTGTTCTTAAGGTTAATTTGATAGAAATTACTCTGATTGCAAGTTTTAAAAATGTTTATTGCATTGACAAATCTGCCCCCACACACATTAAACTGACTGGGTACTATCTTGACTGTAAGATGCGTCAGCTATTAAATACTGAGGTAGACACACACTATTACTTCTGTTAGTATTTACACTACCACCATTATCACTACTACTACTTCCACTACCACCATTACCACTACTACTACTTCCACTACCACCATTACCACCACTTCTTTTTCTTCCTCCCTTGGTCCCGTCCCTGTCCTCATCGCCTATATATACTGGCTCCCTCACACTCTTAAAAAAAATGGTTACAAGTATGACTATAATTTTTAAAGGGGTGGTCCGGTAAGCCAGCGGTAGGCCTCGGTCAGATGACCAAAAGCTTCAACGGCGGTTCATTATATGACTAAGACCCTCGTCAGGAAACACTTGTCTTGTTTCCTGACAAACCTTACCTAAAACTCTATTCTGTTAGTGTGACTTTGTAAATGGTCCAAGACGGACCGAAACATCGGCATAAGCTCCTCCTATGTGCAGGGTATTTGTGTAAACATATTTTAACAATGTTACTTAAACGGGAGTTAAAATTTCAAACAATTTCACACACAAAACAGCCAGGTCTGCACCTACCCACCGAAACTTCACTCTCTTGTTGAATTAAGATGCGTCTTTTCTGGACGTTAGAAGTCACACAGCTGATTGTTTTGCAAGTTATCCCAGCCATTGCAGGATGCTGGGGATGGCGTCACCAACTTTGGTTGCAGGACACCTGCACGTGGCAGATGGTTCTAGAATGTGGCCCTCGTTACCGTACACAAGCGTTCAAAATTTCAATCCGATCGGATGAGGCGTTCTCGAGTTATGAGTGAAATGAAGTCGAAAAGTAGGAGGAAGAAAATAAAATAAAAACAAAATCAGGCAACTATTTAAAGGTCTCACTTCGGGAATACCTAATAATAATAATAATAATAATAATAATAACAGCAACAACGTCAATAATAATAATAATAAAAATAATATCAATAATAACAACAATAGTAATAGTAATAATAATAATAATAATAATAATAGCTAGATGATTTTTCGGTGGCTGGGAGTTCCGAGAAAGGTATCCCTGTATCGCATAACCCGTCTCCTATACGTCAGTACGCGTGAAAAGATTAGTGCAGAGTGCGGCATAAGTTTATAAAGCAGATAAGTGTTAGCGTTGAAGATCTGAAGTGAATACAAAACTGGTAATCACAAGTCATCACATGGACACTAATATTCCCATTATGTTTTTTCAATAACAGTGACAAATTAGGACATATACAGCCCTAAAACAAGTTTAAATTTATAAATATTTATCAAATGAATATTATGTAGGATTAATCTAGGATAAGCCAGTAGTGTCAAAGACAGTGGCTTAATCCGACTAATAAAATTGGCTTGTTAAAACTTACACTACCTAAAAAATCAAGGCAAAGCTTCATTGAGGAAAACACATCAGCAGTAAAAGTTTGAAGCCGATCAGAAGACGCATTCTTCAGATAATACAAGGAATCCCACAAGATTCTCAGCACAGCCTGGTGCTTATCATGAAGTATGTTAATAATGTCAATTAATCCTATTGTTCGATGTACCATGAAGAAATAAAGATGATTATTATTATTATTATTCTCTCTCATTCATTATATATTACCATTCATTATACATTCTCTACCATTCATTATACATTTTGTACCATTCATTATACATTCTCCACCATTCATTATACATTCTCTACCATTCATTATACATTCTCTACCATTCATTATACATTCTCTACCATTCATTATACATTCTCTACCATTCATTATACATTCTCTACCATTCATTATACATTCTCTACCATTCATTATACATTATTTACCATGAGTAAGTGTGATCTCAAAAGAGAAGAGATGGAGAGTTACAGAGGGTGGTGCTTGTTGTCTGTTATGACACCTCATGACTAAATGACAGTCTCCTGTGTTGAGATTGTTGGGATGGAAGGTGGCACACACACACACACACACACACACACACACACACACACACACACACACACACACACACACACACACACAACACTACCAACACTTACTACAACCACCAACACTCACTACAATCACCACCACCTCTCACCACCACCACCACCAACTACCACCAGCAATAACAACAACATACCACCAGCAACAACAACACACACCACCACCACCACCAACAATAACAACACACACCATCACTCACCACCAACAACAACACACACCACCACCACCAACAACAACAACAGCAACACACACCACCATCACTCATCACTACCACCACCAACAACAGCACACACCACCATCACTCATCACCACCACCACCAACACACACCACCATCACTCATCACCACCAACAACAACACACACCACCACCACTCACCAACAACAACACACACCACCACCACTCACCACCACCACAAACAACAACACACACAACCACTACTCACCAACAACAACACCATCAACAACAACAACACACACCACCACCAACAACAACACTCACCACCAACAACAACACATACCACCACCAACAACAACAACAACAACACCACCAACAACAACACCAACAACACCAACAACACACACACCACCACCAACAACAACAACACCAACAACACCAACAACACACACACCACCACCACCAACAACAACACACACCACCACCAACAACAACACACACCACCAACAACAACACACACCACCACCACCACACAACACCACCACCACACAACACCACCACCAACAACAACACACACCACCACCACCACACACACCACCACCAACAACAACACACACCACCACCAACAACAACAACACACACCGCCGCCACCACCAACAACAACACACACCGCCGCCACCACCAACAACACACCACACACCGCCACCACCACCAACAACAACACCGCCACCACCAACAACAACAACACACACCACACACAACCACCACCAACAACAACACTACACAACACCACCACCACCAACACACACCACCACCAACAACAACAACAACAACACACACCGCCGCCACCACCAACAACAACAACACCGCCGCCACCACCAACAACAACAACACACACCACCACCAACAACAACAACAACAACACACACCACCAACAACAACAACACACCACACCACCAACAACAACAACAACAACACCACACACCACCACCACCAACAACAACAACACACACCACCACCAACAACAACACCACCACACACCACCACCAACAACAACAACAACACCACACACCACCAACAACAACAACACCACACACCACCACCACCAACAACAACACACACCACCACCACCAACAACAACACACACCACAAACAGGAGCACAGACCACACCCACTAGATTAGCAGCACATCCGCCCCTTTCACAGTGTCCATTCGTCACCGTTCCCACCAACCATTCCTCACTTCAACCACCCACGTCCGCTCGCGCGCCCCTACACAATATTACGTAAGTACACGTTCATACACAGCCTCACGCACATGCACACACTATGTAAAGTGCTTAGCAAAATATACAGCGACATTTTCACAGGAGGTAGAGAATTATTGGAGGACACTGTTGCCAAAACAGACCAACAGATAGTAGAGAGTATCAGCATAACAGAATGATAAGACTCCTACAAGAACTGGCGGAGAAGGCTCGAACCTACGAGTTTTGGGACAAAGTATGCAGTACACACCTTGCTGTTCTTGATGCTACTGCTACTTGTGCTGCTGCTTATGATTGTCTCGAGGAGCCTGACTGAGCCCTGAGGAGCATCGTCGAGAACATTACATAAAAGAGAGCTCCCATATGTGATGCATTGTAAATATCTGACAGCTATGTGGGGTGAGGTAGTGATACTGGTGGTTGGTAGTGATTTTAGTTGGTAGCGTTGGTGGTGGTAGTGGTGGTAGTTGGTAGTGGGGCTGTTAGTAGGCAGTTCCCAGCAAGGTTGGTGGTCGTACTAAGTTAATAAGACAATTAGAAAGGATGGTTAATTTAATGTACTAATTAGGAGGGCATGTTAAGAATTAAGGAGTAGTTGCTGAGATCTGAGTCTGGTTAGGAGATGGTAGTAATGTTGTTGTGGTGGTTATGACAGGCCTAGCAGGGTGCTCCATCACCCTCCAAATCTGTATTGGAAATAGTATAAAATACTGACAGGTTGATGATTAAAACACATGTGCAACAGATGGGTATCTTTATTGTTAAAATGTTTCGTCTAGACAGTAGGCTTCTTCAGTCAGATACAGAGGCAGCAGATGTAGTAGTGAAATATAGATGTGATCAGTCTATCAACCTTGTTGAAATAGTATTCGAGGTGGTCAGTCCCTCAGTGCTCTTACTATATTGGTGTTAGCATAGTTCTACTACTACTATAGAATTACTACTAGAGTGCTACTACTATAGTATTACTACCATAGTGCTATTACATTTAGTGATATTACTATGGTGCTGTTTCTAATTGTGCTATTGTGTGGCCACGATCTATCAGGTGAGTGAGTGCTGCTTGAAGGTCTGCCACATCGATCACCTGTACACCTTAATGGCTTTCTCAGCATTTTGTGTATTCACGATTTTTATAATGTTCTTGATGAGCCGGTGGTTGAGTGAGCCGCTCTGTGATTGATGACACCGTGTTATTTTTATCTACTCATCGCTCATAACCACTGCTACCACTGTGTGGATAGTACCACTTGAAGCTGTGTGGAAGTACCACTACCGATGCTGTGTGGAAGTACCACTACCGATGCTGTGTGGAAGTACCACTACCGATGCTGTGTGGAAGTACCACTACTGACGCTGTACAGCAACTTCCAGAGACCTGGTCTCAGACCGGGCCGCGGGGGCGTTGACCCCCGAAACCCTCTCCAGGTATATTGAAAACTACTACTAACCCCAGCCACTGCGTAGCAGCCACTACCTCTGCTACACAACAACCACCACAAACAACTACTGATCAACAGCCTCCACAACTACTGTCCAACAACCATCACAATTACTGCCCGACAACCACAACTACTGCCCAAGAACCACAACTACTGCACAACAACGACCACAACTACTACACAACAACCACAACTACTGCCCAACAACCACCATTCTTATAAAACAATGTCACAAACATCAGCTACTATACAACCCTCACTACCACCAACCACATCACCACTACCACCAGCCACATCATCATTACCACCAGCCACATCATCACTACCACCAGCCACCACTACCACCAACCACATCATCACTACCACCAACCACA
Organism: Cherax destructor; assembly: GCA_009830355.1. Classification (NCBI taxonomy): domain Eukaryota; kingdom Metazoa; phylum Arthropoda; class Malacostraca; order Decapoda; family Parastacidae; genus Cherax; species Cherax destructor. The sequence goes on along the minus strand of WNWK01001452.1, from coordinate 38,353 downwards.
TCACTACCACAAGCCACCACTACCACCAGCCACCACTACCACCAGCCACCACTACCACCAACCACCACTACCACCAGCCACCACTACCACCAACCACCACTACCACCAGTCACAACTACCACCAACCACCACTACCACCAACCACCACTACCACCAACCACCACTACCACCAACCACCACTACCACCAACCACCACTACCACCAGTTACCAGTACCACCACCACCACTACCAACAATCACCACTACCAACAACCACTACTACCACCAGTCACCACTACCACCAACCACCACTACCACCAGCCACCACTACCACCAGCCACCACTACCACCAACCACCACTACCACCAGCCACCACTACCACCAACCACCACTACCACCAGTCACAACTACCACCAACCACCACTACCACCAACCACCACTACCACCAACCACCACTACCACCAACCACCACTACCACCAGCCACCACTACCAACCACCACTACCACCAGTCACAACTACCACCAACCACCACTACCACCAACCACCACTACCACCAACCACCACTACCACCAACCACCACTACCACCAACCACCACTACCACCAACCACCACTACCACCAGTTACCAGTACCACCACCACCACTACCAACAACCACTACTACCACCAGTCACCACTACCACCAACCACCACTACCACCAGTTACCAGTACCACCACCACTACCACCAGTCACCACTACCACCACCACTACCACCAGTCACCACTACCACCAACCACCACTACTACCACCATTACCACCAGTCACCACTACCACCAACCACCCCTACCACCAACCACCCCTACCACCAACCACCACTACCACCACCACCACTACCTCACAAGTAGCGACCACCCACTGGCACATCAGAATGAGAGTGATGGCACTAGTGCCACCACGTGCGAGCTAAACTCCCTTAAGTGGCACTGCCATTGACACTTCCTCACCCCCCTCCCCTTCACTCCCAGCTCAACCCCTCTCTACCCTCTCATCCGACGGGTGGGGAAAGGGGGAGGGGAGCTGTAGAGATTGTGTGGGTGACACCCTCAGGACCCCCGTCACATCCCTCAGGACCACCCCACTGCCCTCAACACCACCCTACTCCCCTCAGAATCACCCCACTCCCCTCAGGACCACACCACACTCCTCAGGACCACCCAACACCCCTGGGAACTTCCCTCCCCCAATTCTCAGAACCATTCCACATCTCTAAGAATCTCCCACACAATTAACAAACTCCCCCACACTAAGAACTTCTCTATACCTCTCAGGATCACCCCACACCCCTTAGGATCACCCCACACCTCTTAGGATCAACCCACACCTCTCAAGATCACCCCAGACTCCTAGGAACCTCCCCACACCTCTCAGGATCACCCCACACCTCTCAGGATCACCCCACACCTCTCAGGATCACCCCACACTCCTAGGAACCTCCCCACACCTCTTAGGACTACTCCATATCCCAAGCAATCACTCCTAACACCCCCCATCACTCACCATCACCCCCCTACCCACCATCATCTTAACTCTGCCCACCACCCTCACACAACACCCCCACCTACCACTACTGCAGTGTTGGTGTGGCCTCAAGAAGGAACAATGCTGACACTGGTTCAAGTAACTCCCTCACATTAATGCTCCTTCACCTCCACCTCAATCAACCTCCAAATATTGTTTTCTTCTTTCTTTTATTTTTAATGTCTGGATTTTTTTTTAATTTTAAGGACGATAATGGTATTTCGTTTGTGTGTGTTGTGTGTGTGTGTGTGTGTGTGTGTGTGTGTGTGTGTGTGTGTGTGCCCCGCCTCTTCGCTGGCTGTTACTTGGTTCTCACTCTCCTGGTTTCGTGAGCCCTGTCATACCTGTTCTTAGAGCTATGTATGGATCCTGCTTCCACCACTTCGCTGTTTGGGTCGCTCCACTTCCTAACCACTCTGACTAAACAAAATTTCCTGACATCGCTGTGAGTCATCTGTGTTTTTTAACTTCCAGCTGTGCCCTCGTGCACCTGTATCCCGCCTCTCAAACAAACTCGTTCTGTCGATCCTGTCTTCTATAGTGTTGCCAGGTTTAGCTCTTCTAGTCTCTCCTCACAGCTTAAACCCCTCACATATGGAATTAGTCTCGTTGCAAACCTCTACACTTTTTCCCAGATTCTTTACATGCTAAATCAGATGTGGGTTTTGTATTGATGCAGCATACTCCAGGAAGGGCCTGATGCGAGTCGTGTAAAGAGTCGTGAGTGCCTTCTTGTTAAGGTTCCTGAAAGCTGGCCTTAACTCTGCCAGTCTCGTGTTTGCTGCGGGCGTTATCCAGTTGATGTGCGTCTCAGACGAAATACTTGGAACTGTGGTCACCCTGAAGTCCTCTCTCAGAGAGGTTCGTAGTCTTTGTCACCAGAGACTGTACATTATTGTCTGTCTTCTTTGCCCTTCTCCGATTTTCACAACTTTGTATTTGCTGGGGTTAAATTATAATAGCCACTCGTTAGACCAATTGTGCAGTTTGTACAGATTCGTAGTCTTCCCTGGTCTGCTCCAATATGTATTTTTCTCATTACTTTCAAGTCATCTGTGAACGGGGACATCTTTGAGTAGATTGTGTCTATGTCGTTTATATACACAAGCAACAATATTGGTTCAGTTATTGTGTTTGGTATTCGCTCGTGCATTCTCCCTATTTGACTTTCTGGCAATGTTCCTGATTCCACTGAGAACACCTTCCTAACTTATTTGCTCGGCTTTTGACAAACTTGGTCATTCCAAGTGAGCTCCCCTCCTTCCTTCTATATCCTTATTACCTGCTCCTTCAAAGTTTTCTTTCTATATGACTGTACAGCAACTTTGGTTCAGATTTGGCTTTCGATTCTGTCATTTTCGAACGTCATTTAACCTCGCTTTTTACCCATGAGTTTTTATCTCTGGTTCTTCTGCTTGCTTCCCTGGTCTCCGTCGTTCTTTGTTTTCTGTGTTTCTTTCATTCTCTTACATTTTTAGCTTTTGTCTCCCCGCACCTTTGGGTGAACCATGGACTCATTCTGTTCTTGCCTGTGCTTCTTCTGCTTCTGGGTACAAATTTCGTTCATTGTCTTTCCATCTATCTTCCTTTCCCATGTCACTCCACTTACAAAGTGCCTTCTGTCTGCTTAACCTCCTCATTTAAAGTCAGGTTCGTCCCTTCACGCTCTGCGTTTCTCTTCACGTCATCTTCCACAATGTACTTGAACCTCAGTAATGTATGGTCATAGGGATGAGGGGTCTCCTACATTCAATGTTTCCTACATCAGTCACACTTAGGTTGAACACAAGGCCCAGCCTCGCTGGTTCATACCTTCCTTTCTCACTAGTTGTGTTCCTGACGCGCTGATTCAGGAAACTTTTCATCGTCACCTTCAACAACTTAGCTCTAAGTGTTTCCAGTATCCCGAGTGATTCCAGACTTTACCTATTTATTTTTTATGGTTGAAGTCTCCCATTTGCATGGAGTTACCAGGTAAATGGTCAGCGCCTTTCCATCGGCCAGGTTCCAGATCAGGCCTCCTGGTTGCTGACCTGATCTATCAAGCTGTTAGTGCCCGCCTCCTGCAATCCAACGTATGCACCACAACCCGGATGATCAGGAACTATTTTGAGGAATCTGTCGAGTTCTCTTTTAAAGACAGCTAGGAGTTTGATGGTAATCTCCTTTATGCATGAAGGAAGGGTGTTGATAAGTCGTGGTCCCTTAACACTTACTGTGTTTTCATTGGAGGTATCCTGCACCGTCTGCCAAGCCTCTGGTGTTCATAAGTAGTAATTTCGATGTACAGGTTTGGGACTAATCTCCCTAGTATCTTCCAGGTGTAGATTATGATGTATCTTTCTCGCCTACTTTCTAAGGAACGCATTTCTAGGGATTTCAAGCACTCCTAGTAATTTATAAGGTGTTTGACTAAGTTTATATGAGCTGTGAAAGTTCTCTGTACATTGAAGACGTCATTTAAAATACATTAATATTCCAGTCTAGAGTGAACTAGTGACCTGAAGAGTGTCATTATTAGCTTGGTATCTCTTCTTTTGTAGGTTCTAGTTATTCAACCTATCATTTTTGTTTCAGTTGCGATAACAACATTGTTATGCTTCTTGAACGTGAGATCTTCTGACATTATAACTCCCAGGATCAGTTGTTTTCATTGCTCGTGTGAGCTCTTCTAACCACTTCCACTATTATGTCCACCATTTCCCTGTTGTTTTCATCACATTCTTGTCCTGGTCTTCTGTTGTTTAGTGATGGATTATGCACCACAGCTATCACCCCCTTGGGTCCCCCACTTCCGAGTGTCCCCGTTGTGTAGTTATTTGACACCTCTTTGTTTATTCCACTCATCTTAAAAGTCCACTTGATCAGCAATGACACTTTTCCACCTCCTTGGCGTCCCCTGCCCTTTCTTATTATTTGATACCCTTCGGGAAGATCGCATCTGTTATCACCTCCGTCAGCTGGGTTTCTGTTATTGTTAGTGTCTGGGGATGTCTGCTCTATCTCTTCTTGCCATTCATCACCCTTATTTGTTATCCAATCTTCACTTGTATACCAAACTTCCACTTTCCATTCTGCTATTGTCCTCTGATTTTCGAGTTTCCGCTCTCCTTCAGGTTGGGGTAAGGGCTATGTGTGTGTATACTCGCCTATTTAAGGTTGGAGGGGTGGATTTACAGCTCCTGGCCCCGCCTCTTCTCTGATCGCTGCTAGTTAACGTTGTAGCAGTGCATGGTTTCAATCGTGTGTGTGTGTGTGTGTGTGTGTGTTGTGTTGTGTGTGTGTGTGTATGTGTGTGTTAAGTTCCTGCTTGTGGAAGGCTTCAGATACATTCCCATCTTTATTCACTTTTAATAAAGGGATAGTTCCTGCCTGCCCAAAACTGTTATAGTGATAGCATCACACAAGTCATGTAATGCAATCACGGCAGACAGCACAAATATATATAACTCTCTCAATCAACACACACACACACACACACACACACACACACACACACACACACACACACACACACACACACACACACACACACACACACACACACACACACACAACACACACACACACACACACACACACACACACACACACACACACACACACACACACACACACACACACACACACACATACACACACACACACACATACACACACACACACACACACACGCTTGTAAGTTTTCCTTTCAAGTCTTCTATTTTTGTGTAGACAATCCTGGGTACACCAGTGTGTTGCTCCCTTACGTTGAAGAAACACTAGGAGTGTGTTGCTCCACTATGGGAACACTCGCAGTGTGCTGCTACACTATGGGAACACTCGCAGTGTGTTGCTACACTATGGGAACACTCGCAGTGTGCTGCTACACTATGGGAACACTCGCAGTGTGTTGCTACACTATGGGAACACTCGCAGTGTGTTGCTACACTATGGGAACACTCGCAGTGTGTTGCTACACTATGGGAACACTCGCAGTGTGTTGCTACACTATGGAACACTCGCAGTGTGTTGCTACACTATGGGAACACTCGCAGTGTGTTGCTACACTATGGGAACACTCGCAGTGTGCTGCTACACTATGGGAACACTCGCAGTGTGTTGCTACACTATGGGAACACTCGCAGTGTGTTGCTACACTATGGGAACACTCGCAGTGTGTTGGTACACTATGGGAACACTCGCAGTGTGTTGCTACACTATGGGAACACTCGCAGTGTGCTGCTACACTATGGGAACACTCGCAGTGTGCTGCTAAACTATGGAAACACTCGCAGTGTGCTGCTACACTATGGGAACACTCGCAGTGTGCTGCTACACTATGGGAACACTCGCAGTGTGTTGCTACACTATGGGAACACTCGCAGTGTGTTGCTACACTATGGGAACACTCGCAGTGTGTTGCTACACTATGGGAACACTCGCAGTGTGTTGCTACACTATGGGAACACTCGCAGTGTGTTGCTACACTATGGGAACACTCGCAGTGTTGCTACACTATGGGAACACTCGCAGTGTGCTGCTACACTATGGGAACACTCGCAGTGTGCTGCTACACTATGGGAACACTCGCAGTGTGCTGCTACACTATGGGAACACTCGCAGTATGCTGCTACACTATGGGAACACTCGCAGTGTGCTGCTACACTATGGGAACACTCGCAGTGTGCTGCTACACTATGGGAACACTCGCAGTGTGCTGCTACACTATGGGAACACTCGCAGTATGTTGCTACACTATGGGAACACTCGCAGTGTGTTGCTACACTATGGGAACACTCGCAGTGTGTTGCTACATTAGGTATCGCCAAAGGGGACATTTAAGCTGTTGCCAGAATATTTTTTCTTTATTTTTCTTTCTCTATTTTTTTTGCTTTACTTTCGATCATGACTCCAAAATGAGTCATCTGATCAGCTTCTAATTTTGTCATCGCTGGTGTACGGTAACCAGGGCTAAATTCTTGGAACACCTGGCATGTGCAGGTGTCCTGTGACCAAAGTTGTTGACCCCATCCCCTGCATCCTGGAACGGCTGGGATAACTTGCCAAAGCCTCGGTGGTGGAGCTCACAACGTTCAAACAGAGGCGCCTCTAGTTCGTCGACGGTGGAGAGTGAAACTCAAAATGAAGTGGAAGTTTACCTACTTAATGTATGATAAATAGTTTAAAACACCGACAAACTGAAGAATGAGACACTAGTGCAGCATTTGGGAACCTTTATTGAGGAAACGTTTCGCCAGCCAGTGGCTTCTTCAGTCCATTACAAATAAGGACAGTGGAAAAAAGAGGAGTAGTTTGAGGTAATCAGTCCCTCAACCTGGAATCGATGTGTTCAGTCCATTAGTTTTGAAGAAATTTTGTGAAATCTTTATTCCCGTTAAATCACGTTAAATAAATTTATGTTTATTTAATGGATGATACTTCTGACAGACACAGTCAGACAGACACAGTCAGACAGACACAGTCAGACAGACACAGTCAGACAGACACAGTCAGACAGACACAGTCAGACAGATCAGCAACACATCAGACAGACACAGTCAGACAGACACAGTCAGACAGAACAGTCAGCACACAGTCAGACAGACACAGTCAGACAGACACAGTCAGACAGACACAGTCAGACAGACACAGTCAGACAGACACAGTCAGACAGACACAGTCAGACAGACACAGTCAGACAGACACAGTCAGACAGACACAGTCAGACAGACACAGTCAGACAGACACAGTCAGACACAGTCAAACACAATCAGACAGAAACAGTCAGACACACACACAGACACAGACACACTCAGACACAGACACACTCAGACACAGACACACTCAGACACAGACACACTCAGACAGACACAGATAGTCAGCTAGCGTGAAGCTAGCGCTCTTGCTTCACGCACGGAGGGCCCGGGTTCAATTCCCGGCGGGGCCGAAACATTTCGAAGTGTTTCGTTACACACACACACACACACACACACACACACACACACACACACACACACACACACACACACACACACACATACAACAGGCCTAGTGTCTAATCGACATGTGCCTAGGACAAAATGGTAACTAACAGACAGACAGACACAGACACAATCAGACAGACACAGACAGACACAGTCAGACATACACAGTCAGACATACACAGTCAGACATACACAGTCAGACAGACACAGTCAGACAGACACAGTCAGACAGACACAGTCAGACAGACACAGTCAGACAGACACAGTCAGACAGACACAGTCAGACAGACACAGTCAGACAGACACAGACAGACACAGACAGAAAGACACAGTCAAACAGACACAGTCAGACTCAGACAGACACATACAGTCAGTCAGCCGGGTGATCTTGTCCATCACTAACTGCCATGACTACCACTAACTGCCATGACTACCACTGAACACTTCTCAACACTCGGAGGAAAGGAGGGGGAGGTGGTAGGAGAGGGGTGGTTGGGTGGGGGTTGGTGTGGTGTGGGTGGTAGGTGGTGCAGGTAAGAAGATATATAACCAGGTCCCCACTCTCTCTCTCTCTCTCTCTCTCTCTCTCTCTCTCTCTCTCTCTCTCTCTCTCTCTGCCTGCAACATTCCGGCACTGTCTGCAACATTCCGGCACTGCCTTCAACATTGTGGCACTGCCTGCAACATTGTGTCAATGCCTGCAACATTGTGGCACTGCCTGCAACATTGTGGCACTGCCTGCAACATTGTGGCACTGCCTGCAACATTGTTACACTGCCTGCAACATTGTGTCACTGCAACATGGCACTGCCTGCAACATTGTTACAATGCCTGCAACATTCCGGCACTGCTTGCAACATTGTGACACTGCCTGCAACATTGTGGCACTGCCTGCAACATTGTTATACTGCTTGAAACATTGTGGCACTGCATGCAACATTGTTACACTGCCTGCAACATTGTTACACTGCCTGCAACATTGTGGCACTGCCTGCAACATTGTGCCACTGCCTGCAACATTGTGGCATTGCTATAGATGTTATAGTCATGATGCTGGCCAAGACTTATTGTACTACTTAACTTACTAATCCTTCTTCCTTTCTTCCTTTCTTCCTTCCTTCCTTATTTCTTTCTTTCTTCCTTCTTCCTTCCTCAGGGTTTAAATCTCGTTACCCAACCAACCCACATACCCACCTTTCCACCCACTCACTCACCCTTCAACCCACCCACCATTCCTTTCACCCACCCACTCTTCCACCCACCCACTCATCCAAAACCCACCCACCCATTTCCTTGCGTCTTCTCTCAGGCTGTAATTTTCCTCTGGCAAATTATTTTTCAGCATAATGCTAATCCCGTGTTGGTTTAGGGCAAGAATTGGAGGTTCGATCCTCCGTCTGCTAACCGATGAACAGATACTCTACCTGTCTATACTCACTTTTTGTTTACATGTTGTAGATATGGTTGAAACTCGGTGATTGAGTTACGGGATCGTCGCCCCTCCTGCCCGGTCTCAGACCAGGCTCCTAAACCTGGAAAGGAATTATTCCTTAAAACAAGAACTATTAAAACAGCAGAGGAGAGTAAAGATAAGTATTTAGTGGACGTGAGTAGAGGTTTTGTAAGGTTTATTTAGCGTTTAATATGTTGGTCAGACAAAGAAATGATAATGTCGTTACTCAGGAAGTGTAGAGAGGCGAAAGGAACTCATAACAACAGTTCCGGGGTGCCATTCTGGACACTGTGGCACCCTGGATTCACCGTTGGTTCCGTCTAAGTGACTCGTAACACGTAGTGGAGACCTTTCTTTTCCGAATCTAAATTGGGAGTCACTTAGTAGCGAGTGAAAGGAACGTTGCAGTGAGATCACTGCTGCAACAAGTTTAGCAGTGACTGGCAGCAGGGACACTGGCGTGTAATTGTTGACCGGCGATTGCTTCTGCCATTTTTTTTAGTGTGACTTGCGACATTTTCCTTCATACACAAAGATGTTAGTGGCTAGTTTATTGTGCATCTTATACCCGTCCTCTAGATGTAGTGGCTAGTTTATTGTGCACCTCATATACATCCTGTAAATAACAGAACGGGTGTGACTCGAACCCATGGCAGACTAGTCTTAAAACTAGCAAGGCAGTGCGTTGGTCGGCTTTACTAAGATTCATCTAAGATTCATTTCTATTCACCATAAGAAGGTTAGCATGGGCCACCACTGTGACCACAAAAGCAGATTTTTTTTGCAGACGAATCTCACTCCAGCGTGGCTGTGGCTCTAGCTCAAATTCCCCTCAAAGCGGCCCACACACAAAGCGGCCCGAGGTTCGATTACCACCCGTTCTGTGGTTTGTTTCCAGTCGTGTTATAACGAATTCGTGACTCCATCCGGTAGATGGTAGCGGCTAGTTTACTCCGAACACAATAGCCATGTTGTGGATGGTCGTTCAAGAACATTTGGATGCATAAAACGCTTAGGAATTTGGCCCTAAAATGGCTAAAGGAAGAACGTTTGGGCACATAATATTTACAAATTACTTGTGTTTCTTTTCCCTCATGCCATCAAATTTAGGGTACCACAGTATTGTCACACACACACACACACACACACACACACACACACACACACACACACACACACACACACGTAGCGTAGGTGTATTTGCGGCAGGGCGACGGCTGATCAATTCGGACTTCATGGTCACTTGTGTCACACATCAGAAGGGAAGTATGCCAGACATGAGGAGGTCAATGACATCATAAAGAGAAGCCTCGCCACAGCCCGTTGCCCAGCTCAACGGGAACCCCAAGTGCAGAGGTCTGATGGAGCCACTATGCTACCCTGGAAGGATGGAAAGCAGATTGCCTGGGACTACACCTGTGCCGACACATTGGCAGACACCTACTTGCCATACTCTGTAACTGAAGGGAGTGGAGCTGCCAGCCACAGGGAGACCCAGAAGACCCGCAAATATGAAGGCCTTTCCCCTTGCTATAACTTCATCCCAATAAGGTCGGAGACCCTTGGAGCATGGGGCAAGTGTGCTCTAAAGTTTCTCAAAGAGCTGGGTAAAAAAACTCATCATAGAAACCAAGGACCACAGGGCGGCCAGCTTCCTCTTTCAGAGACTCAGTGTTGCGATCCAGAGAGTAAATGCCTGCAGCATTCTGGGCACGCTGCCCACTGACGGGGAGCTGGACGAAGTATTCGAGATGTAGCTCTGAGTTGTTATCTATGTTGTTTTACTCCCTATTGTATTTTTGTCAATGTATTTTGTCTTTAAATAAAGTATATATAAAATATAGGGGGTGGTAGGAGAAAATTTTCAAACAGCTTCAGGGAGAACCTTGAATTTTCCCTAAAGCAAGTTTATTATTTTCTCTGAGGATGAGGGTCCCCAGGACAGTTCCAGAGGTGGTACCTCCCTATATTTAATCTAATAATATATATATATATATATATATATATATATATATATATATATATATATATATATATATATATATATTATATATTTAGTATAATGTATCAATATATAAAGGATACTGCACTTTGTTCAACATTTCAATTATCTTATTTGCAGTAATAAGATATCTTGATATATCCCGTAGTGTAGAAATAGATGGAGTTTTGGCATTGGTAAATGCAGTATAAATACGCGTCTGATTTCACTTATTTTGAAGTATTTTACAAGACGCGAATTCCAACGAGAACAGATTTACCAGAATTCTTTTCGAAACGCCAATAGACACTTCGCGTTCCGCGGGTTAGAGAATTTGACAATGGGGAATCCTTTTTAGTCCGCCCAAAACATCCATGACTGACAGCATTTTACAGGTGATCTCTCGTTCCCTTGACCCCTGACCCCAGGTGACCCCCACCCCACTGCCGCGAGACCCCCTCCCAGTCCACAATACCTGTGTTAACACGTAACTCAATGCAAAACAAAAATCAAAAGTATGAAAAGTTAAGGAAGTTCTCCAAAAATTATAATAATTAGCAATATGATTTGACTCACTCATCACCTCACTTCAAACTCTCGTTTGAAAAAAAAAAATGTACTTTTTTCTGTACTTAAAGCTTTTATTACTCTTACTCTCACAGCTTCCATCGTGAGTATACACCTTTCTCTCTCTCTCTCTCTCTCTCTCTCTCTCTCTCTCTCTCTCTCTCTCTCTCTCTCTCTCTCTCCTCTCTCTCCCTAAACCTGTATTCACTACCTGCCTGCGACTTCTCCTCCATTCTTTACAGAGTCTTCTTAAAGCTTGCCATGGGAAAACATTGGTTCTATTTCCCTTACGTGTTGTCTGTCGGGACCCAGATGTTTCTTTCTCCAGCGTCCGCAGTTCGATACGCCTTTTATTGGCTCTCTCTCTGGTGAGCTCTTACACAATAGTCTCTCCCATTCTATCTCCATTTTTTCCCCTTTTCCCCCCTCCATCTCTTCTACTTTCTCGTCATTTCTCTCCCTCACTCTCTCTTAAATCAATGGAAAAGGCAAATGCCAGAGAATATATCTCTGGTCTGACAGCTAGTGAGGAAACATTGTGAGTATAAAATGGCCTGACTGTCACCTTGTTGGCACTTGTGCAGAAACCAGCTATAAGATGCCATGTTGAAAATGGCATGAAATACCAACTAGTTTATGATTAAGACACATGTGCAACAGCTGGGTATCTTTATTGTTGAAACGTTTCGCCCACACAGTTGACTTCTTCATTCAAATACAGAGGCAGCAGGTGTAGCAGTGAGATAAAGATGATGTAATCAGTCCATCAACCTTGGATAAATAGTATTTGAGGTGGTCAGTCCCTCAGCCTGGAGAAGAGTTCAGCGCCATGGTCTGGAAAGATATGAAGCTGAACCATGAGAATGGAGTCTTAAATACTGTCGAAGGTGAGGTGTGGAAGATCGGGAGATAATGTTTGTAAATTATTTAGCCCTTTTGAAAATTGTTAGGTATATATATATATATATATATATATATATATATATATATATATATATATCGTGCCGAATAGGTAAAACTTGCAATTTTGGCTTAAATAGCAACTCTCTTCTTGCCGAATAAGACAAGCGAAAATTTGTGTATGCAATAATTTCGCAAAAATCATTATGAACCTAACGGAAAAAAAAAAATATTTCATTGTGTTTGTTTATTATTAAAATAGTGTAAACCTATATAAAATATATTTACTTGGATTAGGCTAAACTAAATTGCACTTCTTATAATAAGGTTAGGTAAGTTTTCTAAGGTTCCTTTGGTACAAAATCATTAATTTTTATATTAACATAAATAAAAAAATATATCTTTAAATGTATAAGATTTTTTTAGAAAGGACTTAATTTTAAATGAGTTCTTGCTAGTTTTACCTATTCGGCACAACAAAATATATATAATATATATATATATATATATATATATATATATATATATATATATATATATATATATATATATATATAGTGGTGCGTATGTGTACCCCTGGCACATATCATCACAACAAACTTTTATATTCATCACTGTGTTATGTGTATGTATAAAACATTGTGTTATGTATATTTATCAGACACCACGTTATGTGTATGTATCAGACATCGTCTGCGCAAAGTTCACCTCCGCCTCTTAAACTCTGGTGTCTGGGTTAGGTTAGCAGTGGTAGGTTCAAGAGTATATTATGTCACATTGACGTGTGTGGTCGGGTGGTCGGGGCATGTCGGAAGCTGGAAGTGCGAGGGGTCGGGTGAAAATTGGCACTGTGAAGCCTAAGTCGGAGCCGCCAGCTGGTGACTCGGTGGGGGTGGGCCGCCCAATTAGCAAGTGAACATGAGGCCGTAACTCGTCCCGAACCTCTCCGCGCAGCCTTGACTTCAGTCCCGCCGATCATATCTCCGGACAGTGCCTATCTGATTGCCCGGTGACAGCGCAGGCTCTCCAGACGACCGAATAAATCGCGGTTTTGTCGCTGAACGAGCGGGATTTGAGCTCAGAACGGGGGGTGAAGCCGGGCCGCGGCGAGGGTTCGAGACAGCGGTGGAATGCACAGGGCGGTCAGGCAGGAGGAGAATTTTAACAAGAGTCGTAACTTTACTTTGAGGAATCGGCACACGGCGTCTCCCAGCCGATAATATCTCTATCTCTAGCTAACTAATTCTGCCCTGGGGTGGCTGGCATGTTGTGTTCTGTACGCTGGCTTGTAGTGCTATGTACTCTGGCTTCTTGTGCTCTGCACGCTGGCTTGTTGTGCTCTGTACGCTGGCTTTGTAGTGTTCTGTACGCTGGTTTCTAGTGCTCTGTACTCTGGCTTGTTCTCTGTATGCTGGCTTTGTTGTGCTCTGTACTCTGGCTTGTTCTCTGTACACTGGTTTGTGCTCTGTACGCTGACTTGTGCTATGTACGCTGGCTTGTTGTGCTCTGTACGCTGGCTTTGTAGTGCTTTGTGCACTGGCTTGTGCTCTGTACTCTGGCTTTGTAGTGCTTTGTGCACTGGCTTGTGCTCTGTAGGTCAACGCACAGAGTGCAGCAAAGCCAGCATACAGAGTGCAACAAAGCGCACAAAATATAGACAAAGCCATAACACAGACGAAGCCAGCACACAGAACACGGACGAAGCCAGCATACAGAACACAGACGAAGCCAGCATACAAAACACAGAAGAAGCCAGAACACAGGCGAAGCCAGCACACAGAACACAGACGAAGCCAGAGCTGAAGCATCGAAAAATATTATTTCCCTCGCAGGCTTTAAAATACACGAACAATCTTAGGCATATATAAAATAAAACTTATGATTTTTCTATGTCTATTTTACGTACACGTAAAAAAAATAATAAATCTATTAAAGCAATTAAAAATTTATATAAAATATTGCAAAAGATGTAGGACCTGCGCAGTAACATAAACATTAACCGCACCGAGAAACTCCATCCTGCCGGTAACAAAACTCCGCCAGGGTTTAGCTCAAAATGGAAATTCGAAATTATACATTTCCAGTCCTTCTCAACAACTCTGGTTTTGACCCAGACATTCATGTCCGTACTTTACGTATTCCATGGACAGATTAGTCAGCGTATGAGCGTTAAGCGAAATGTTTAAGCAACAGACATTTGGGAACGAGCTTTGCACTCAATGAGCTGTCGTAGCCCTTGAAAGACAACAACAATAACAACACGATACGAACAACGAGGCAGAAGCTGAAGCTATTAAGTGGAATTCTTGTGAGTGACGGCCACGTTGTATATATTAGGAGTGTATTGCTCTCTGTATATGCACTGATAGCAGACGTGTATATATATATAGTTGTATATACTCATTGGTGTATATTTACACTAGGGATTAAAGAATTCTTGACTGGTGGTGTATAGGTGAAATTCAGTCGTACTGACCCTCATGCCCCAGCCTTGTTAATATTGTGTAAGACTGTGACAGTATGTGTGTATAACTGTGTAAGAATGTGTACTCACCTAGTTGTGGTTGCAGGGGTTGAGTCACAGCTCCTGGCCCCGCATCTTCACTAGCCGCTACCCCTCAAGGTGGGGGTCTCTTGATCTAAGGAATTGGATCTGTACTCCATTTTCCTGAATTGAGCCTGAATACCTTCCATCTCCCCCCACATGCGCTGTATAATCCTACGGGTTTAGCGCTCCCCAAAATTATAATTCACTGGCCGCTACTAGGTCACTTCCTGCTCTATGAGCTTTATCATAAATCTTCTTAAAGCTATATATGGATCCTGCCTCCACTACATCACTTCCCAGACTATTCCACTTCCTGACAACTCTGTGGCTGAAGAAATACTTCCTAACTTCCCAGTGATTCATCTGAGTCTTCATCTTCCAACTGTGACCTCTTGTTGCTGTGTCCCCTCTCTGGAACATCCTGTCTCTATCCACCTTGTCAATTCCTCTCAGTATTTTATATGTCGTTATCATATCCCCCCTATCTCTTCTGTCCTCCAGTGTCGTCAGGTCGATTTCCTTTAACCTCTTCTCGTAGAACATTCCCCTTAGCTCCGGGACTAGTCTTGTTGAAACCCTTTGCGCTTTTTCTAATTTCCTTACGTGTTTGGCTAGGTGTGGGTTCCAAACTGGTGTTGCATATTCCAATATAGGCCTAACGTACACGGTGTACAGGGTCCTGAACGATTCCTTATTGAGATGTCGGAATGCTAGTCTTAGGTTTGCTAGCCGCCCGTATGCTGCAGCAGTTATTTGGTTGATGTGCGCCTCAGATGTGCCCGGTGTTATACTCATCCCAAGATCCTTTTCCTTGAGTGAGGTTTGTAGAATCTGGTCTCCTAGACTGTACTCCGTCTGTGGTCTTCTTTGCCCTTCCCCAATCTTCATGACTTTGCACTTGATGGGGTTGAACTCCAGGAGCTAGTTTCTGGAACAGGCCTGCAGGCTGTCCAGATCCCTTTGTAGTTCTTCCTGTGTGTGTTTGTTTGTGTGTGTTTGTGTGCTTGTGTGTGTTTGTATTTGTGTGTGTGTGTGTGTGTGTGTGAAAGCGGTCTCCAGGAAGATTATTGCGGAAAGATATAAAAGTGTGTTGACGAATTCACTGCTCAGAATTTCCTTGGTATTTCCTTGGTGTGATCTTGACTAGTTACTAAGTATGTATAAACACAGGTGTGAATTTTTATGCGCATATATATATATATATATATATATTATATATATATATATATATATATATATATATATATGTCGTGCCGATTAGGTCAAACTTGCGATTTTGGCTTAAATAGCAACGCTCTTCTTGCCGAATAAGACAAGCGAAAATTTGTGTATGCAATAATTTCGCAAAAATCATTCAGAACCTAACGAAAAAAATATATTTTATTGTGTTTGTTTATTATTAAATTATTGTAAACGTATCTAAAATATATTTAGTTGGGTTAGGCTAAATTAAATTGAGCTTGTTATAATAAGGTTAGGTAAGTTTTCAAAGTTTCTCTTGGTACAAAATTATAAATTTTTACATTAACATAAATGAAAAAAAAATATATTTTTAAACTTATAAGAGAACATTTTAGAAAGGACTTAATTTTAAATGAGTTCTTGCTAATTGACCAGTTTTACCTATTAGGCACGACATATATATATATATGAATTCACAATTCAGTGTATATACAAGTGTATTTTTTTATACATACCAAGAGATGCATATTTCTATGTATATAAAGTTTAATTATGATTTTTTTATGAATTAAAAGTACCTAGATATTATTAGGCAAATGTGTCGTAATTAGTGGCGTGTAACTGATATGGTAATTAATCTCTGCCCTCACAGCTAGTGATCTTTCCACAAGCATATTGCAACAAGTGCTGAGACTCGACCCCTACAACCACGTACAGGTGAGTACATCAGAGAGTCCAAGGCAAAGACTTCAAGGTAAGGTCCAGCTCATTTATTTTGTGGTTCTAGTCGGCGATGGATTTGCGGTTGCAGTTGTTTGTGTAAGCCAACACTAAGTCCGTTTATTATTTATGACCGTAAAATATTTTTAGTGACTTTGCGTCCTGTTTATATATATTTTCAAATTGATGCTGGTGAGCGGCTCTTGGTCCAAGGAATTGCATCTACTCTCCCCTTCCTTGGATAAACCTGATTACCCCTTCCCCCTCCCATTTAACACTTGATACTTTAAACGTTTCTCGCTCTGAGGTACTCCAGCGACCCTCCTCTGCCTTGAATCAAACCTGTTACTTCCCATTCCCCCAAGCGCCGTATAACCCTGAGTGGCTGTTAATTAGGAATTGAACAAAATCTCAAACTATTAACTAATTAAGCTCCTCAGCATTTGTCTATAAATGTACAATTATATTGAGTTGGTTTGAGGTAGACATGCCTAGCGTGGGCTTTCACTTCACTTAAGAACGTATAAAATTTTCTTTACAACTTTTCTGAAGATGTAGCTACTGGTTTTATAGTGATTTCTCCCCTGTGTATTCTAAATGTAAGGTTTAAAATGACAAGTGAATAACCACTAGGACATATTTATTAGAAAACGTTTCGGTCAGTGTGATCTGCGCGCCCTTATAATCTGCAGAACACGACATTATTTACAAATATTTTCCTCAGGCCAGAAGAGGGTCGGACCTACAAACTTTGCGATAAAGTACGCAGTACTACCTACAAGTCAGACCATGCACAATTTCGATACACAGCGAACTAGGCGTTTGCTCCAGAGCTGGTGGCACTAGGCTGGTAATTAGTTTTTCATCTCTTCATGCACGGGTCCACGAGCGAGATTAGAATGTGTGTAATTCGTAGAACAACTGGAATTGTTTACAGACATTTATCTCAGGCCAGAGGAGGCTTGAACCTTGAAACAGATTAGTACTTTGTTTCCAACTGTGCAGGTTCAAGCCTCACGCGTTTTATTGGATATATATAT
The DNA here is from genome assembly GCA_009830355.1 of Cherax destructor. Classification (NCBI taxonomy): domain Eukaryota; kingdom Metazoa; phylum Arthropoda; class Malacostraca; order Decapoda; family Parastacidae; genus Cherax; species Cherax destructor. Next base: position 20,459 of record WNWK01001452.1, on the reverse strand, counting down.
ATATATATATATATATATATATATATATATATATATATATATATATATATATATATATATATATATATATATATAGGATGGGGTCCACCTCTGGTGCAAATTGTGGGACCCATAGCCTCGGAGAAGTGGATAAAAAGGCATCAAGGAAGAATATTTGGATTTCTTCCTGAAGCCGTTTGAATATTCCACTTCTCCTACCACCCCATCCTATATACACACATACATACATATAAATGCTTTATTAATAGACAGAATACATTTATAAAACACACAAACATGAACATGAATACAATGGTACAATATGTCAAAGATTATGAATCTCCTCCAGCTCCTCCGAAGCCGGACGCGAGCCGAGTATGCAGCATGCGTTTCCCCTCTGGATGGCCACGCTGAGACGCTGGAACATGAACGTGGCTGCCCTTGGGTCCCTGGTGGTGTCGATGAGTCTGGAACCCATAAATATATATATATATATATATATATATATATATATATATATATATATATATATATATATATTTAAGTTAAGTAGTATAAAACGGAAGCCTGTAATTGTTTTACGTGATGGTAGGATTGCTGGTGCATTTCTTGACTCATAAATATGCAAGGTTTCAGGTACGTCTTGCTACTTCTACTTACACTTAGGTCACACTACACATGCATGTACAAGCATATATACACACACACCCCTCTAGGTTTTCTTCTATTTTTCTTACAAGTTTTTGTCCTTGTTTATTTCCTCTTATCTCCATGGGGAAGTGGAACAGAATTCTTCCTTCGTAAGCCATGCGTGTCGTAAGAGGCGACTAAAATGTCGGGAAGAAGATAGTAACACCTCCTGTATACATTACTAAAGTTAAAAGAGAAACTTTCGTTTTTGTTTATGGGCCACCCTTCTTCGGTGGGATGAGGCCTGTGCATTGAAAGAAAGAATATATATATATATATATATATATATATATATATATATATATATATATATATATATATATATATATATATATATATATATATTATATATATATATATATACACATTATTTATATATAATTTGTGTGTGTGAAGTGCTAAAGCCGTGCAGGAACTGGTGGAGGCTCTATCCTCAGTCTGCTATTGGCAGCCAACTGCTTTCTCACCAGTCAGTCCCATCCCATTGCTTTGACGACTCACTCTCCTAATGATCGGAATTCTTGCATATATTTGTTAAAGTAATATTCTTTATCCCACCTCTGCTCAGTAATATCAGTATTGATGTTGTGAATGGTCAGTAATATTATTAACGTGTAGGTAGTTAGCCTCACTATTAGACAACTTTCACCTCTGAAAAAGGAGGGGGGGGGGGTCTGTTCTACAGACCTGATATTAAAACTTTCACTTTGCCAAATGCTTCCAAATGTGTGAGTCGGTTTAGGAAAGATTGATGGCTGATGGAGTGATGTCCTTGAGAAGGTCACAGCCAAAATGAAGGTGTTGATGGCTTTGTATGCCTGGCTGTCATCTTGCTCTCGGCTGGATGGCCATCTGTCATCTTATCTATCGTCTTGGCTGTCGTTTGACTGTCATGTTGGCTGTCGTTTCGGCTGTCGTCTTGTTATCAGCGTAAGTTAAGCCAGGTGGTGGACCATATTTTTATAAACATTGAACTTCAGCATAATAAGTCCCTCTCTCTCTCTCTCTCTCTCTCTCTCTCTCTCTCTCTCTCTCTCTCTCTCTCTCTCTCTCTCTCTCTCTCTCTTTAGAGTAAATAATTGAGCCTTTCCCTTATAGGTACTTCCTCTCAGTAGCTGTCTTGACAAGGTGCTCTTCCCTCCCAGTAGCTTGTCCCTCCCAGTAGCTTGTCCCTCCCAGTAGCTTGTCCCTCCCAGTAGCTTGTCCCTCCCAGTAGCTTGTCCCTCCCAGTAGCTTGTCCCTCCCAGTAGCTTGTCCCTCCCAGTAGCTTGTCCCTCCCAATAGCTTGTCCCTCCCCGTAGCTTGTCCCTCCCAGTAGCTTGTCCCTCCCAGTAGCTTGTCCCTCCCAGTAGCTTGTCCCTCCCAGTAGCTTGTCCCTCCCAGTAGCTTGTCCCTCCCAGTAGCTTGTCCCTCCCAGTAGCTTGTCCCTCCCAGTAGCTTGTCCCTCCCAGTAGCTTGTCCCTCCCAGTAGCTTGTCCCTCCCAGTAGCTTGTCCCTCCCAGTAGCTTCTCCCTCCCAGGAATTCCTCCCTCCCATGAATTCCTCCCTCCCATGAATTCCTCCCTCCCATGGGCATCTCCTTTCAAGTCTTCTTCTGGACACACTATCAAAGCTCTCGTAACAATCTTAATTTAAAAGTTGATTAATATACCGTGTTTTTGAGAGAAGTGAAAATGAATCTGAATGTCACAAGAAAAATTATCAAATAGAAACGAATATCCATTGCATAAGAAGTGTTAGCAAAGTTAAGAGTGTCTCCACTCGCCCCAGGAGTGATCACGGGTACTCCGGCTGTGAGCAGATAGTGCTACTACTCACTACTACTACTACTACTACTAACTTAATTATAACGTCTTCTAGGGTGCTTAAGAAAAAAAACTTGAAACAATTTGTGGACTATTGTAAATTTGTGACTTTTGATGATAGTTAAATTTAAGGTTTAGAGAGAGAGAGAGAGAGAGAGAGAGGGAGAGAAAGAGAGTGAGAGAGGCGGAGGGAGGGAGAGGAAGAGAGTGAGAGGAAAAGAGAGAGAGAGACTAAAAGAGATCGTGAGGATTAGAGAATAATAAAATTATCCATTGATTTTTTATAAAAATGTCAAAAAAAAAAAAAAAAAAAAAAAAAAGTACACAAAAAAATACTTTAAAAAAAACGAAGGAAAAACAATGACAAAGAAGAAAAGAAATATTGAAAAAAATAACACTTCAAAACGAAACAAAAAATAAAAAAACAATGGTATAAAAGTACAGAAAAATTCACGTCAAAACAGAAAACAAAAACGACGACAAAACAAAAAAAAAAAAAAAGAAAATATACACAAAATAAATAACTTGAAACGAAAAAAAAAAAGAAAGACAAAAGAAATGTACACATAAAAAAACGCATCGTAACGGAAAAAAAGTGACAAAAACAGGAGAGGGTTGGAAAACAAAAAAACAACAACAGTGGCATAACAGTACATAAAAAGTCACTTCAAAGAAAACGAAAAATGACAAAAGAAGGAAAGAAAAATATTTATAAAAAAATAGTTTCTTAATAAAAACAGTGACAAAAAGAGGAGAGTGAGATAAGAGAGCAAGTAAGAGTGTGTGTATGTATGTGTGTGAGAGAGAGAGAGAGAGAGAGAGGAGTAAGTAACAGTTGGTCATATTATTTAACTAGGAAGTGGAAGTCAATGTTTGTGTGTGTGTGTGTATGTGTGTGTGTGTATGTGTATATGTGTGTGTGTGTGTGTGTGTGTGTGTGTGTGTGTGTGACGTGTTTACTTCAAGCAGTGTGACAAGCAGTCCAATATAACTATCAACACACCAGCACGCAACAACACAAAATTTACATACGGACACTGAGAGGCCTTGATTTGTAATTATGTACGTTGTGTGTGTGTTTGTGTGTGTGTGTGTGTGTGTGTGTGTGTTTGTATGTATTTTGCCGGCTATCAAACATTTGTGATACATATTTGGCCTTTTTTGTATGTGTGTAGTAGTAGTAGTAGTAGTAGTAATAGTAATAGTAGTAACAGTAGAAGTAACACTCGACCATTTGTGATGGAGGTTCAATCTCGGCTTCCTAACTTACGTACCTGCTCTTGAAACTCTGCATGCAGTCTTTCCCATTGACTTCATCCAGCTCATTCCACTTTCCAACCATTCTGAATCGTAGGAACTTCTTGATATTCCGGTGACTCTCTGCGTGTCAGTCTGACTCTTCATTCTTTATTCATTCTTCATTCAGTTCAGTCTGTTTAAAATTCATAATTTTCATTGGTTTGAGAGCCTCTGGTATGCTGCCCAGGATATACTTGACTCCTGCGAGGATATACGGTGTATGCCCCCTTGTGGGTTTAGTGTTTAGTTATGATAATAATAATAATTATAACAATTTCCTTCAACTCACAATTTATATGACTTTCTGCATGTATATTTTTAGCTGAAGTAGCTGTAGAAGACTGACTCTTGTAGTTGTCAGTCTTCAGCGTGACCATGTCCTCCCCGTTTCAACTCCTCCACTTCCTTCTCTTTCCTTCCTATTGCTTCTTTCTTTTTCCACTTTTCATCCCTCGTCCGTCTGCCCCGTCGTCCTGGCACTTTGCTCACCACCCAGGAGGGAGTGTCAAGAAGGGTGTCTTGTGGCGCCGCTACTAAAATGACTACAGCTCCTCATGTCACGCAAATTTCAACTTTACGAGTGACGAGCTAGTTTTTTGAGTGGGGAGTTGGAGAGAGAGAGAGAGAGAGAGAGAGAGAGAGAGAGAGAGAGAGAGAGAGAGAGAGGATGAGTGAGTGAGTGTCTCTGGCATCCTGACATGAACTGAGAAAGGCCTCAATGCGTTAGGTATATGGATGATGCTTGCTTCCCTACTCCTGGATGTCAGGATGTGGCTTCCTTACTCCTTGTTCCTGGATGTAAGGATGACACTTGCTTCCTTCCACTCGCTGCTCCTGAGGACAAGTCTCCTTGGCTGTCATAACAACTCACTTCTAGAAATCCCCACATTCATAAATATGTCATAAATATGTCAGACAAGTCAGCCTAATCCTTCATTCTTCCTTCACTTAATCTTTCACTCTTCCTTCACCTAATCTTTCATTCTTCCTTCACTTAATCTTTCATTCTTCCTTCACTTAATCCTTCACCCTTCCTTCACTTAATTCCTCTGAAAAAGAGGAAAACATTTTCACCATCATTCGTCCAATCCCTGTCTTGCCAGAAGCGTGCTGACGCTACAGTGTAGATGACTCTCCAACCTGCACCGTCCTGATGTTAGTTTTAGCAAGGGCAGGATAGGGGAGGGGAAGGGAGGGAGGGAGACGGGAGGGGGAGGGGGGAAAGGCGGGGGTGAGGGAAAGAGAATGTGTGAACGGTAAAGAGTGGAGGAAAGAGGAGGGGGAAAGAGAGAGAGGATAGGGGGATTTGGTGGTTGGGGAAGAAGTAAGTCAGGGTTGATGTGGGGAGGGGTGGGGAAGAGGAGGGTGGGGCAGAGTGAGGCACCCTCATCCTTGTGTCATAATATTAACAAGAGCTGTCAGTCCCCCTTTTTCCCCCTTTCCACCCTTTTTCCCCCTCCCTCCCCCTGAGAAGCTGACACTCGTGTGGGTGAGAGAGAGAGTGGGGGAGACATTCCCCCCTCTCTCCTCCTCCATCCCCTGAAGCTGACACTTGCTTGAGAGGTAGGGGATGAGTGGGCTCCCTTCCCCCTCCACTTGAGGGGGAGGAGGAGGCCGAGGAGGGGAGGGTGAGTGTGATGAGGAAGAGGAAAATGAGGATTTTTATGAGTGTTTAGTAAGAGAGAATCAAAGAGAGAGAATGAGAAAGGTGTAGACAACAGACGACTTTACAGTACATAAGCATTGTGGAGTTTACGATAGTATAGCAGAAGGCTCTCTCCCCACCCTCCACTCCTTCAGGCACAGTGAGGAAAAATTATGGTGCAGTAATCGAAAAGAGGTACGGCCACTTGTTAGGAAAAGTAGAATTGAATTTTTCAAAAGGGCCTACGTCTATCACACTAGCTGCTGCTGCTGCTGCTATTACTACTACCACTACTACTGTTACTATTACTACTACCACCACTACTGTTACTATTACTACTACCACTACTACTGTTACTATTACTACTACCACTACTACGCAATACTACTATTTCTACTACTACTACACACTACTACTATTACTACTACACACAACTACTACTATTACTACTACACACAACTACTACTATTACTACTACTACTACTCTACTACTACTATTACTACTATTATTACTACTACTACTACTACTACTACACACTATTACAACTACTACTACTCTACTACTACTATTACTACTATTATTACTACTACTACTACTACACACTATTACTACTACTGCTATTACTGCTACTACTACCACCAGCAAATACTGTGCCCTGGATGGTCTGTGGTTCACCAGTCTTCGTAACAGTGGTACCATCCACTCACTACATTGTATCTCGTCACTCTTTCCCTCGAATTATATCCTAGAATTGCAAAGTGTTTATACATCCAACTCTCTTAAGACTGAATTAAGATTGTGCCTCAAGCCTGAGAGTGGATGTCCAGTGCTCCGTAACTCTGAAACATTTTTTTTCATTTATGTTAATGTAAGAATTTATTATTTTGTACCAAGAGAAACTTTGAAAACCTACCTAACCTATTTAACAAGCGCAATTTAATTTGCCTAACCTAAATATATTTTAGATACGTTAACATTAATTTAATAATCAAACACAATGAAATATATTTTACGTTATGTTCAGAATATTTTGGCGAAATTATGCATACACAAATTTTCACTTGCTATATGGAAGGCGAGCGTTGCTATTTAAGCCAAAATCGCAAGTTTTACCTAATCGGCACGACATATATAAAACTTGCGATTTTGGCTTAAATAGCAACGCTCGCCTTGCCATATAGACAAGTGAAAATTGTGTATGCAATAATTTCGCCAAAATCATTCTGAACATAACGTAAAAAATATATTTCATTGTGTTTGTTTATTATTAAATTAATGTTAACGTATCTAAATATATTTAGTTGGGTTAGGCTAAATTAAATTGCGCTTGTTATAATAAGGTTAGGTAGGTTTTCAAAGTTTCTTGGTACAAAATAATAAATTCTTACATTAACATAAATGAAAAAAAATGTTTCAGAGTTACGGAGCACTGGACATCCACTCTCAGGCTTGAGGCACAAGATGGCCAGTGTGGGTGGGGGAGAATAAGGCCTACACTGTGTGCCGGCCAAGATTATCGTATATACAAACCTCGGAAATCTCTCATAAAAACATCTACCTCCAGCACCATGCGCCATGCTTCCAGTTAACCTAGAAATGATTACGTGTCGATGCATGGAATAATTAGAGACATATGTTATGGAAAAACAATGTGTGGTTAATGTTAACGAGGGAGTGACCAGTGCCTCCTCCCCCACGCCACAGGGGAGAGGGAAGAGGCGCTGTGTGTAGGTGGTGAAGGAAGACACTGGTGTTCAACAGTGCACATACCCACATCTTTCATGACGTACATGGAAAACAAATAATGTTGTGTGTATTGTGTGTATTGTAAGACAGTGTGAACAATATATAGAGTGCAAAATCCATGTGTAGTGTACTCCCTCACCCTCTCTCCCTGGCGACCCCCACCCAACAAACTGCGCCTCCCCACCCAACTACCTGCGCCTCCCTCACCCAAATCCCAGCGACACCCCTCAAGCCCTACCAGGCCACCACGGTCAAGTTCACTACCTTCCACGCACCTTACCCACCCAGCATGTCGTACTCCACTACAGTCTACCTAGCCAGATGAATGCCAGTCAGGAGGAAGCAAGCAGCCAGGGAAATGGCACGGCTGGCAATACTAGGAGAGGCAAGTGTCGGTCGTGTTTACAGCTTCGTTGTCTCAACTCTAATGGTTTCCTCCGTAAACATGGCAGCTGCCCGGGTTCAGGATGTCCTCCTGTGGACAGTGATGACCCAGAGCCACTTCAGGCACCTGAACCCACTCCAACAGATCTCATCTCATCAGATAATATCCTGGAAGCAATTAAAGCAACAGGTATCAGAACACTCACACATATTCCCAAAGCAGCCCGTCCACACGCAGCTGGGAAACTTACAGACCTCTTAATAAAAGTAAACGATGGTTCTGCTATCCTAAATGCTCCACCAACCATCAAGGCATGGCACAACTTACTACTTTTTGGCAATGTCTGCTTAGCTGTGCCGGAAAGAAGGGGAAAGAGGCTAGCCTCAATGATCATTAAATCCTTAAGAGACTTTCCTAGAGCTGATAACCTCATTCCCCTTCCCCATCAACACAAAAATGGGAGAGGCAGAACCCCCACTCACTCCACTGACAGCGAAAAAATCAGAGTCCAAGTGAGCAAGAAAATTGAAGAGGGCAACACAGTGGGAGCAATCAGAATTATCACCAGTGAAGATACAGTTGCCCCCAGAGATGCTGACACTGCTGAAGCACTTAGAGGAAAGCACCTGCCAGGGAAACCAGGGGTACCAACAGTTCCAACACCTCTGTCCCCACTGTGGAACCACTGATTGTGCAAGACCTGACATTTACAAAGCAATAATGTCATTCCCTTCCGGCTCTGCTGGGGGTTACACTGAATAAGGCCACAACATTTAAAGGAAATGGTTAATCCAGTTATCGGGGAGATTGCAGAGACACTGCTGTCAGAGATCACAAGGTTCGTTAACAATTCCTTGGCTGGTCTGATTCCTGACGAGATTAAACCTTTCTTTTTTGGAGCATCACTTTGTGCCCTTAAAAAGAAGGATGGAGGAATTAGGCCAATCGCAGTGGGCAACACGTTTCGCCGCCTCGTTTCTAAAGCTGCTGTCAGAAGTATTCGCGCAGAGGCAGCCATCATGCTTCAACCAAACCAGCTTGGCTTTGGGGTCTCTCAAGGAAGTGAAGCAGCGGTTCATGCAACAAGGGCATATATCGACAACCTGCCTGAGGACAATGCAGTGGTTAAATTAGATTTCAAGAATGCATTTAATCTCCTGAAAAGGGACGTAGTATTAGCAGCTGACAAGAACATTTTCCAGGTCTCTTCCCTTTTGTTTCAGCTGGATATAGCAAGGAATCAATGCTCCTGTTTGGAGAGCATGAAATCACATCATCAGAGGGTGTCCAGCAAGGGACCCTCTCGCACCATTTCTCTTCTGTTAGCAGTTAGGGAAATCACAGTAAGACTGACCAGTGAGCTAAACATCTGGTTCCTGGATGATGGCACACTAGCAGGTACAAAGGAGTCCCTTGTAGATGATCTTACACAGGTGATGACACAGGGACAGGAAATGGGTCTCATCCTGAATCCATCCAAATGTGAAATCATATCAGTCAATCAACAAGTGATAGATGCAGTGCTATCAAAACTACCAGGAGCAACAGTCATTGCCCCTACTAATAGTGTCTTGCTTGGAGCACCTCTGGGAAGAGATGCCATTGACACAATTCTCAGGAAGAAACTGGAAGAATTGAGGAGAATGGAACAACGAATAGGCAATCTTGACACCCATGATGCCTTGTACCTCCTCACAAAATGCTTGAGTCTGCCCAGGTTGACATATTTCCTAAGATGTGCTCCTTCATATGATAATCCTATACTGCACGAATATGACAGTATCCTGAGGCAGATCTTTACTAAAGTACTTAACCTTACTCTAGAAGATGGGCAGTGGGACCAAGCTACACTCCCAGTCAGACTAGGAGGCATTGGTGTCCGCAAGTCATCTCAGATTGCTCTACCTGCTTTCCTGTCTTCATGCATTGCATCCAGAGGGCTTGTAGCAGCAATTCTCCCTGAACATCTTAGGGACACGATTGGAATCCATGACCAAAAGTTCGTTGATGGAGCCAGGATCTGGGATAACCTAACAGGCTCTGAAACCAGGCCTGCTCCCCCAACAACTACAAACAGTCGCACTGGGATGGCCCAATAGTAGAGAATATAGCCTCAGCAATGCTTCAGAGTGTGTCAGGGAAGGATAGAGCCCGCCTACTTGCAGTGAGAGCTCCTCATGCAGGGGACTTTCTTTGGCTGTTCCCAACTCCAGCCTTGGCACACGCCTCGACCCACAGACCATCCGCATTGGTGTTGCCCTTCGACTTGCCGCCCCTATTCTCGCCGAACACAGGTGTATTTGTGGCAGTGAAGCAGCAGACCGATTCGGGTACCATGGTCTTGTGTGTCGTAAATCCGAGGGAAAGATTGCAAGACATGAAGAGGTTAATAACATTATCAAGAGGAGCCTCACAACAGCCGGATGCCCAGCAGTAAGGGAACCACCCCAACTATGCAGATCTGATGGCAACCAAAGCGTCCAGATGGTATCACCCTTCAAGCCTGGACAGACGGCAAGCAGGTGGTGTGGGACTACACATGTGCATCTACCTTGGCTGATACCTATCTCCAGTACACCAGGGAGGAAGGAGGGGCTGCTGCCACCTTCAGGGAGTCCCAGAAGTCGAGAAAATATGGAGAACTTGCCCATCATTATATGTTTGTTCCCATAGGCTCAGAGACCCTTGGCTCATGGGGAAAGAGTGCATCTAAGTTCCTCAAGGAGCTGGGCAAAAGACTCAACAGGGTAACTAGGGATCCCAGGGCAGCTAGTTTTCTGTTCCAGCGACTCAGCGCTGCTGTTCAGAGGGGTAATGCATGCTGTATTCTGGGCACGCGCACCAGCTCGGAAGAGCTGGATGAGATTTTCGCATTATAATCAGTGACAAAGATGTAACAATATGTACTAGACATGTATCTCTCACCTCGTGTACTGTATATGCCATCTTTATATCAACAATGTATCTCTCAAATCTTTGTACCATATTATGTAATAAAACATACCTATTGGTAAAAAAAAAATTAAAAGATGGTGGTAGGAGAAGTGGAATATTCAAATGGCATCAGGAAGAAATCCAAATATTCTTCCTTGAAGCCTTTTATCCACTTCTCCGAGGCTATGGGTCCCACAATTTGTACCTTATATATATATATATATATATATATATATATATATATATATATATATATATATATATATATATATATATGTTTAATGTCTTGAAGGATTTTAGTCTTTTCCGTATCCTTGTTAAAAAAAATATAACCTTAATTTCTTTCGGAAAACTTTAATTATTTTTACAGCAAAGACTGATATTACATAACAGAAAGGCACAATACCGTGACTGGAACAATACACAAATAACCCGCACATAGGAGAGGGGAGCTTACCACGACGTTTCGGTCCAACTTGGACCGAAACGTACTTTGTAAATGGTTCAAGTGGGACCGAAACGTCGTGGTAAGCTCCCCTCTCGTGTGTAAGGGTTATTTGTGTACCAGTGTTAAGGTGAAGTAGAACAGTGACACGGTTCTGAGTAACAACTTGTTTACTCTCAGTTATAAATAGAAAACAAAAATTGTCTTATGTAATGGCTCTTCTGTCGTCGACTTTTATTAGTGATGCTTCTGAAACCAGGTTGTGGTTTTAGAAATAACTCCACGTATGTTATCACTTGCATCGAGACGGTTTCTAGCCTTTGTTTTTATGTTCGGAAGTGTATAGAAAAGTGTCTCTCACGAATAAGTGGTGATCAATAGGAACGTTGTAAGTTGTAAACATCACAAGTTTACTGCTTTTAGTGATTTCAGCTCCATTCGCCATGAGTTCAGTCCCCACCCGTTCCCTGGTTTGTTTGCAATCCCACTATTACGAATTTGTGAGTCCTTCATTAACTTTCGGTTTAACAAAATCATCTCTCATTATGTCACTCTCATCCATGGAATCCAGGGCGTCGTATACCTTCCTGAGGCACAGCAACCTCACCTTCAGGATCATCTTGATGTAGGTCTCCCCGGTTAAGAACCACTGGTCTAGGAGGTTGAGTTCAATAATATAATAATCTTTATTTCTACATGTACAAGGTATACAGGGGTAGTTGACATCATTGACATTCTACTGTATAGAAAGCCGCTTGTTATGTAGAGCATTTCGGGCAAATTAGGTCAATTTTGTCTCCAGGATGCGACCCACACCAGTCGACTAACACCCAGGTACCTATTTTACTGATAGGTGAATATGGACAGCAGGTGTCTTAAGGAAACACGTCCTGTTTCCAACCTTACTGGGAATCGATCCTCAGACCTCAGTGTGTGAGCTGAATGCGCTAGCAGTCGAGCTACGGGATACCTAAAGATAGATTACATTATTAGCAGGGCCCCGACACTGTAGCTCAACAGCGTCAAGAGGTCAGGGATTTGAAGCTCAGCTCTGTCAACCAGCGCTAATGGTTTAGGTCAGTCGGAAGAGGCAGTGGGAAGATATCTTCAAGAGTCACCCAAGAGCCGTAACTCGATTATGTTGATGGGCTCAAGACTTTTTAACACAACACACTCAGATCTGGGTTAAAATTTGATGTGAATTGTATGGGTTATCCTTTCCAATCCTTTCCTCGTCCTGCTTCTCAACCTTTTCTCCTCTCTCTCTCTCTCTCTCTCTCTCTCTCTCTCTCTCTCTCTTTACACGGGGTTTGACAAGATTAAGTTAAGGATCCCTAACTTTATTGACAAGCTATTGACAAGTTAAGGATTCCTAACTTTATTGACAAGCTAAGAGCTGTTACCTACATCAGCTCATTTAGAAGCATTTTTATTGTTATGAAACATACATGTAGGGAACAGGATGAAGTTGGAGCCATCTGTGGGCCAGCATTTTTATATGATCAACTGACTTTATCTCGTTGACATCATAATGCTGTACGAATGTGTTCCAGACTTGAGTCATCCTGGGGATAAATGATCTCAGATGAAGTGATGTTCTGGAGAAGGCTGCAGTCAGAGTATAGTTGCTGCTTGTTGCCCGTCTTGTGGTATAGAAGCTTGCTTCTCGCTGTCCTCGAAGTGGAGCCAAGTGAGGTACTTTGACAATGTTGGCCTTGTACATAACAGTAAGGCCGCCCACATCCCTCCTGTGTTGAAGGCTCTGCTGAAATGAGAGATCTATCCAGGATGGGTCCAGGCGAGAGATGAGACGTCTTGCTCTGTTCTCTACTCTGTCAAGCAGTCGCAGATGAGAGGAGGGGGGGAGGGGGGCAAACCAAGAAAGTGGAACATACTCATGGTGTGAGCAACCCCTACTGTCAAGCAGATGCGACACTCTCTCTCTCTCTCTCTCTCTCTCTCTCTCTCTCTCTCTCTCTCTCTCCTCTCTCTCTCTCCTCCTCCTCTTCCTCCTGCTCCTCTACCTCCTCCTCCAGTCAATCTGTGGCTCCAGTGGTGCGGAGGAGGGGAGTCATCCATCAGGATTACCTTCGCTCCGTCACCACTCTACTCTTGAGGCAACTTGGGTCATGGCCCCTGCTGCTGGTGGTGGTGATGGTGGTGGTGGTGATGGTGGTGGTGGTGGTGGTGATGGTGGTAGTGGTGATGGTGGTGGTGGTGGTGGTGGTGATGGTGGTAGTGGTGATGGTGGTGGTGGTGATGGTGGTAGTGGTGATGGTGGTGGTGGTGGTGGTGGTGATGGTTATGGTGGTGTTAGTGGTGATGGTGGTGGTGAGGGTGTTGATGGTGATGGTAGTGGTGAGGGTGGTGGTGATGGTGGTGGTTGTGTTGATGGTGGTGGTGGTGTTGATGGTGGTGGTGGTGTTGATGGTAGTGATGGTGATGGTGGTGGTGATGGTGAAGGTGGTGGTGGTGGTGGTGGTTATGGTGGTGGTGGTGTTTAGGGTATTAAGGGTAAACTTAGTGTTGTTGGTGTAGGGCTGAAGGTTAGTGTAGCGATGATAATGTTAGTTGTGGTTATTATTTTTTATTGAACATGGTGGAATACGCTGGCAGTGTTCTACTATACTATTCTGTATGATTACTAGTGTGTTACCTGGTCTGGGGCCGCGGGCAGGTCCCAGACCAGGCCTCCTGGTTGCTAGCTTTATCGATCAGGCTATTGGTGCCCGCCGCCCGCTGCCCAACGTACGCACCACAACCCCGTTGATCAGAAACTGACTTGAGAAAGCTGTCGCATTCCCTTTCGAAGATATCCAGAGGTTTGTTGGTAATATCCCTTATGCAGGAAGGAAAGGTGCTGAAGAGTCGTGGTCCCGGTACACTTATTGAATTCTTTCAGTGTGCTCCTCGCTCCCCTGCTTTTCATTGGAGGTATCTTGCACCGTCTGCCAAGTCTCTTGTATTCATAAGTAGTTATTTCGGTGTGCAGGTTTGGGACCAGTCCCTTCAGAATTTTTCAGGTGTAGATTATGATGTATCTTTCTCGCCTACGTTCTAAGGAGTACAGTTCTATGGACTTCAAGTACTCCCAGTAATTAATTAGGTGTTTGAGTTTATTCTTGGCTGTTACTGTACAGCAATATTTCAGCCTAGAGAGAGAGGAGGAGGGACCTGAAGAGAGTCATCATTGGCTTGGCATGTCTGGTTTTGATAGTTCCAGCTATCCAACCTACAATTTCCCTTGCAGCTGCAATAACAACATTGCTATGTTCCCAGGTCTCTCACAATAGACCTTAGCTCTACTGAATGGTTTGAGTTTATCTTACACTACGATTTTTTTTTATTTTCTCAATCGTTTCGTAACGTAATAGCTGACATTTGTCCTCAATGAACATCATATTGTTGTCAGTAGCCCACTGGAAGACTTAGTTGATTTCAGCTTGGAGGTTCGCTGTGTCTTCAAGGGATGCCACTCTCACACAGATTCTGGTATCGTTTGCGATAGATGATACAATATATATTTCTGTCTGTCACAGATATGAGAATGAGAGAGAGAGAAGTGGGGCGAGTACTGTGCCTTGAGGACCAGAGCTCTTCACTGTAGCCGCCTCTGATTTCACTCCGTGTGCTCTTTTTGGATTATGTTGACTATGAAGGTAAATATCCGTCTGCCCACCTTTCCATTTATTCCTTTTGCTCGCATTTTGTGAGGAATCACCTCAGGGTTGCACTTGTCAAAGACACTTGCAAAGTCGGTGTACACAACATCTGCATTTAGCTTGTCTTCCAGTGTATCCAAGACCATGTCGTAGTGGTCCAGCAACTGCGAGCGGCGGGAGTGACCTGTTCTAAACTCATACTGACCTGGGTTGTGCAACTATTGGGATTCCATGTGGCTAGCAGTCTTCTTAAAATCCTTTAACAAATATTGGTAATGTGGGATGTCAGCACTATTTACCAATAGTTTTTTGCAACTGCTTTACTGCCACCTTTGTTGAGTGGGGCTATATCAGTGATTTTTAAAGATTGCGGGATTACTCCAGGACCCATATTCCTTCACCATAGAATGTTTAAAGACACGTGGTAAGGGTTTCTTGCAACTGTCTTTGAATATGGAGTTGACAAGTCAGGGCCTTGGGCGGAGTGGGTGGGCACGCAATCAGTGGTTCCTTCAAAGACAAGTGGGGTTACGGTTATATCAGAGATTAAAGAGATGTCTGCAACATTTTGTGTCTCATTCATGAAGAACCCATTTGGGTGGTTAGTATTTAGGCTGATTAATGTTTTACTGGACACTGAGTCGTACTGAGATGTGTAAGTTATCTCATTCATTTCTTTGTCATCGTCGATGTATGTTCCATTTTCTTTTATCAGTCTCGTTACTAGAGGCTGCCTTTGTCTTGGATTTTGTATATGACAGAGATTTTAGATCTATCTTAATTTAGTTTGTGGCTTTTGCTTCATTTGTCTATCCTGGGTTATGTATGCAGCATTTAATTTGAACTCAGCATTTTCCAGTTCTCCTGG
>WNWK01001451.1:132500-280619 GCA_009830355.1 Cherax destructor | reverse complement strand
GCCCCGGGGCTTTTTCAAGTTGAACGGTTTGTGTCCATTTTTCTAACATGTATACTACTAGTGAACTCAACAAGTATATTACCAGTAACTAAGAAGTATATTACTAGTAACTAAACATGTATATTACTTGTTAAGTAATAAACATAATAGTAAAAAGTATATACTAGCAAGAAAATTAGTATAATAAACATAAGAAAATTTAATAAGTAAGACATATATGCAAAGTTGGTATCTTACTTAAAAGTTTCGCCTACACAGCAGACTTCTTCAGTCTAGTACAGAGTATGTGAAGCAGTAATGTGAAGACGATGTCATCAGTCCATCAGCCTTGAAGACGTATTTTTGAGGGGTCAGCCCCTCACCCTGGAGGAGAATTTTTTCCATATTTGGAAATCTTAAAGGGTGATGGACTGAACATCGTCTTATCTTTCTTCTACATACTCCTCCCCGTTAAACAAAACGTTTTGGAATCAAGATACCTAACTGTTCATATGTATGTAACTTATCAACATGTCGGTATTGTATACCATTTTCATATTCAAAATTTAATAGTTTGACTTCATACTAGAATTAAATTGAGTAGAAAATTTTTAAATGCAAAGGGGCCGCACCCAAAAGGGGTCAAATCACGTTGGACCCAATATCAGTGTACCTATTAAAATATTTTAAGTTCCTGTTAACGTATCAGTAACTTCTCTCCAAACCTCACAGTCTTATTATTATTATAATATTTGTGGGGGGGGCGTTAAACCCGTGCCATACATTAGCTGGGATGTGGGGGAGAAAGAGGTGGTATCTAAAATGTCTTGAATCAAAAGCCCTTCCTTAAGTCAACGTTATTTGTGAAGTTGACAGCCCCCCATCCCCTGAGAACTGTGCTGCTGACAACTGACACCCCTGCATCACACTAAGAACTGTGCTGTTGACAAGCGCTCCCTGCATCACACTAAAACTGTGTGTTGACACAACTGACAACCCCTGCATCACACTGAGAACGTGCTGTTTACACAACTGACAGCTCCCCGCATCACACTGAGAACTGTGCTGCTGACAACTGACACCCCCATCACACTAAGAACTGTGCTGTTGCCAAATGACAACTCCCTGCATCACACTGAGAACTGTCTGTTTACACAACTGACAGCTCCCTGCATCACACAGAACTGTGCTGTGACAACTGACAGCTCCTATCACACTGAGAACTGTGCTGCTGAAAACGCAGCTCCCGCATCACACTAAGAACTTTCTGCTGACACAACTGACAGCTCCCACCACTGAGAATCGTGCATCTGACAGCTCCCTTCATCACATCTGAAAGCCCCTGGCTTTAAAACAATGGATGATATTAGGTTAGTCTTGTAAAATAATTAAATTTCCCATTTATTTCTTGTGGTAATGACAGAACGAGGTCACGTGCGACAACATTCTGGGTTAATATGAATGTAACCCCCAATTTGTGTTTTCTTTGCTTGTGTGAGGCAACCCATTCCCACACAGTGATACTGTGTAAATTTTGAACGTTCCTGGTTACAAACTCTCAGCCCTGCTTCCTAGAAGTGTCCCCCCCTTTTATTAATCTACTTTTGAATATACGTTTTTAAAAAGGGCTATATAACGTCAATTAGCGTAATATAACATTGCACAAAACATTTGAAAATTGGAACATTTAAAATTTTATGGTTGGAAAAACAGGAATATGACTGGTGGTGAGCAGGTAATCTGTAGCCTTAATGACCCTCGTGTAGTTCATAATTTAAATTTTCATATACCAACTAGCCATAAGTTTGTATCTGTATGACCCATAGGTTTTAGTTTTTCTCCTGATTATAACAATTCTGTATATATTCTGAATATTTTTTTTTTTAGTGTACACCGGGGATAGTACAAATACAGTACATATGGAGGGGCATATATCTCAGTACATACACGTCTAGAATTGCTTTAATCCCAAAAGGAATACAGTGGACCCCCGAGTAACGAACAAATTCATTCCGAATGCTGCTCAAGTGCCTTTCCCCAACGAATTTACTCCCTTAGAAATAATGTCAAGTAGTTAGTCCTTTCAGACCCCCGAAAATACCTTACAAAACACACAATATTATCTTACATAATTGTAGATTTCCGGGGTGTTTGTTACTCGGGGGCCACTATATAAGGTTAAATATCCTTGATTTGGTGAACGGCTGACCTGCAGCTGCTGACCCATATTTGTCGATAGGCTTTAATCCTATTAACCAGTCAACCAATTTTTTTAAGACTACACTGAGACGTATGTGCATAATCGTATTTAATCACTATTTTAGCAACTCAATTTTTTGAACAATAAAATGGTTAAAACCCATAACCGTATTTTTAAGGGTGCAGTAAGCCAGCAAAAGGCCCCCGGTCACATGCCCAAAACCCCATCAGGAAACACTTGTTCTGTTTCCTGACAGATTTTACATAGGTTTTTTGTTTGGCAGAAAAAAATTTCATTACAACCTTAATGAGCCTCTTAGTTAATAGACTTTTAACAATATTAACTAAACTTCCCAATATGAAAAAAATCGTAGGAAATAAGGTTAGGTTGATGAAAACGCAAACCACAAAATTTACTCTCACAACAAAATGTCTTTAGCGTTTGGAAACGCACGGTCAGTACCTAAGCCGGGCTATAGTTGGTTTGGTGCAACCAGCAGCAACAGCCTGAGGATCGCCCCGACCCACCGCGAGGCCGGTTTTGGGGCCGGGCCGGGGGGCGGACCCCGGAAAACCCTCCAGGAAAAAACCTGGATATTGTTGTACTGCAAAGATAACCCCTTCACACACACAATTCAAATTTCCACCAACCAACTAGCAACACTCAAATCCTAAATCGGTCATTGGCTATCAAATATGTTTATGCCTAAAAAAAAATTTCTATTTATTTTTGTAAATAAATTTTTTTGTGTTACAATTTTTACTAGTATTGTAGTATATTATCTTGGCATTATTACCTTCTAGTGATGAACCATGTCTTAAACATTTCCTATGTATCCATTCTGGTTCAATTTATTAACCTAGTTTTAAATTTTTACATTTTTATATAATTTTCGTGTGAAGCGCTAAGCCCGTAGGGGGGAAATATCTACGACGTAATGAGGTATGAGCACTAATAGCTTTACCCTTTTAAAGGGAAAATCTTTGACAAAACCTTATAGTACTAATTTAGGAATCAGTTTTATTTAGAACTTTATTTACCATACATAGGTATGCAAAACAACCACTGTGAAAAAAAATAACTTCCCCGCGCTTTTGATTTCACCTTCCTTGATAATGTGAGAAATCACGAAAACCTTGGAAATTCATTATTTTCCCATTGTCTTTTTTTTACTGTGTTATCACAGTACTGTGTTCTTGTTTTATACACAGGTATGTCAAAACATCTAAAACATGACAATATTACTGATAACCAATACTAAAATTCCCCCAACCCCCCTTAGTTGCTAGATTGTTTCACTACCAGGGCTTGGCTAGGGCGCCTAGCCTAGCCTAGCCTACCTAGCCTAGCCTAGCTGCGCCAAACAGAGAACTGCAGCATCCGCTCCATCTCGATTCTTTTCGCATCACTCGCCTTCAGAATGAATAGTCACGTTTTTGTTATTTAAACCATCGATAACGCTGTTATATAGTGCAGTGCATGACCGCTAAACGTTTATCATAGGCGTGCTTAGCAAATATAGCGGCCTCATAATTAACATAGACGTTAATTGAACGCTCTTATCTTAATGGAAAGCTCTTACTTTAATGGAACGTTATGGTAAAGGAAATCGTACTTTAATGGGACACATTTACTTTAATGAAGCGCTCTTACTTTAGTGGAACGCTCTTACTTTAGTCCGGCATAATTACTTTAGTGGAATGCTTTTAATCTAATGGAAATCACTTACTTTAATGGAACTATCTTTGGTGCAATGCTCTTACTTTAATGGAACTATCTTTGGTGCGATGCTCTTACTTTAATGGAACTATCTTTGGTGCAATGCTCTTACTTTATTGGAATGTTCTTACTTTAAGTTCTTACTTTAAGTGAACGCTGTTACTTTAGTACAGTGCTCTTACTTTAATGGAATACTCTTAGTTTAATAGAAAACTATTACATTAATGCAGGTAGCGTGTCTGGCGCTAGTCCATCCCAGGAGAGAGGGGCCAGGCGACAGTCACCCCCACACACATCAGTCACCCCCACACACACATCCAGTCACCCCACACATCCAGTCACCCAAACACACACACATCCAGTCACCCCCCACACACACATCCAGTCACCCACACACACATATCCAGTCACCCCCACACACACATCCAGTCACCCCCACACACACATCCAGTCACCCCCACACACACATCCAGTCACTCCCACACACACATCCAGTCACCCCACACACAATCCAGTCACCCCTCCCACACACACATCCAGTCACCCCCCACACACCATCCAGTCACCCCACACACATCCAGTCACCCCACACACATCCAGTCACCCCCACACACACATCCAGTCACCCCCACACACACATCCAGTCACCCCCACACACACATCCAGTCACCCCCACACACACATCCAGTCACCCCCACACACACATCCAGTCACCCCCCACACACACACATCCTGTTCCCTCACCCTCCATGTGAGGGTGAGGTGCGGAGAACCCTACATCGGTACGGTCACACAAGTTCATGTTATCGCATCTATCCTACATAACATATATGTGAGTTGCCTAGGATAACCCAACTGAGTGACTGGTCGCCACTGCCTTCTAAATGGCAGGAAACATTCAGACTTCGGGTGAATAGTTAAAATTATATTAATTAGGGGTAGATAAATGTGACAGGAATATTCTGGATATTTTCGTCAAAGAATCTCCTCAGTATTCGGTGATAAGGAATATCGGGATAATCTGGAATATTCAGGATAGGGATCGAGAATATTCAGGATACCAAGGAGTATTCAGTATATTTTGTGGATTTTTTTTTACATAATTTTCCTAAATGTAGAACATATAAACGAATAATATAATAATTGTGTATTAAAATGTGATGCTCTTTGGACCCTTCGAGAAATTTTAAGTGAAGGGGGGGGGGGCTGGAACAGCCGGGGGAGTGACGCGGAGAGGAGACACCATATTGAATTTAATGAGTCAACACTGAACTGATTTGTGCAATGTAATCAGGCGTTCTCGAAGGTCAATTGTTTTTTTTCAGCCTGAATTTGTAATATTAACCCGTGTTAATGTCCCCTGTGAAGAATTTGGATAATGGGCAAAACATTCAAGACTTCAATGAATCCTCCCCAACAACACACCTTAGCTAAGTGACGCTTACCCATAATGTACAGTAGTTCTGCGTTGGCCATCGTAAATCCTAATTGTTAGGGTAATGTTAGGGTGTGTTTTATCAGTATTAAATGTCTTCCAGTAATTAAATGGTGTTAAGATCAATTTCTTTGTGTACCCAGCAAGCCAAATCCTATACAGTCTACACCACTTTAATTTACCAAAGTAGCTGGTTTTAATATTGTAATTATTAATTTAATGTCAGGTGTAGCTTTTTGTGAGAGTGGTAGGGAGTGGATTCGAAAGAGTGACAGTCTGGCGACCTGCTGTGGCTAGGTCCCACATACCTCACCCAAATTACTTGCAGGTAATAATTCAGGTAATGTCCTGTAAACCTCCTGCAGGTAATTTGGACATATAATAATAATAATAATTCACAATATATTTAGTGATAAGGGATATATAGGATTTCTTCAGGCAGTATTCACAAGATTTTGTGATAAGAAATATACAGGAGAATTTCTGAAAAGAACTTTTGTAAGGAATATTCAGTATATTATCTGGAATTTTCTGTAACTACAGTGGTATAAGATGACAATTAGGCACATTTGGTTCTTATATTAATACGAAGTTTTATATAACACATGAGCATTTTGGTATTTTAGCTACTGATTTAAAAAGATTTCATCATGGCACTAGACTAATTTTTTTTTTTTTATATTTTATTAAACATAAACTTACATACATTATTAACATACCTTGAACCAAATATAACAAACCAAACAAAATTTTCATAGTAAAATATGAACTCATTCAAAACGTAACTTTTCTTTAACAATTTTAAATAACATCATAAAACATAATATATTATCCAAACATTAAACAATAGCAAACATCAAAACGAGCACCAGACACCAAAAGTGTATTTATTTATGACAGTGCTATACATTCTTATTATCAACTTGCAACTAAACAATTTAACTCCAATCCACAAAATAGATGAAATCTGCTCAATAAACCTAAAAAGTACAACACATCCACCACACTGGTTATTACACCCAAAAAATTGGCTTTAACCAACAACAAAATGTGACAACATACCTACACCCAACCCGAGCCAAAAAACATCATAAGCTCACAAATAAAGGATCAACTGATCACTATCAGTCATACACAACATAGAAGCCGTACATTAAACCCTAAACATAAAGGCTTCCAAACAACATACAACAAACCATTCACTCTAATTGCTACAAAATATTTACCCATCCATAAAAACTTCCA
This sequence comes from Cherax destructor, assembly GCA_009830355.1. NCBI lineage: Eukaryota > Metazoa > Arthropoda > Malacostraca > Decapoda > Parastacidae > Cherax > Cherax destructor. Next base: position 274,041 of record WNWK01001451.1, on the reverse strand, counting down.
CTTCCCACACATTCCATCCTTTCACACTTGACAATACAACAAACCAAACATCTCATAACACTTCACCACACAAGGGTAAAGTAAACAAAACTAAACCGAGGCCTATACTACCTCAAACACCGTACCAAGATCTCAACACATAAGGCTTAAAACAGAACCTTATAAAAACATACCGTGATTCCTTGCATAACACCAAACACACATTCATGTCACAGGAACACAGCCAAAACAGAAGGAAACCAAAACCCTCCCACCCCTAAGAACTACAGCTTACCCCCTCCCTACACCTACCACACATCACCAAACACCCCACCCACACTAATATAACCTCAATAACCCCTCCACTGTCAAAACTCTATACTCTACGGAAAAAACTCTCCCAACTCCCCCATAAATCTCCTATTCCTACATTTCGTTCTAAAAATTGGGGCAGCCAAAGCTTTAACCACCACCCTCACCTCCAAACCCTCATACTCCAAAACAAGAAAATATAATCCAAAACAATGTGCGTCAATGCCCTGCGCACACTTTTCGAGTAATCACCCAAATCTAAACTAAAGCAGCAACACGGACACACCCTCCCACTAATCAAATTCAACACCCCCTACCCAATCCCTCACCTTTCCCATGTCCCTACAAAAATACACCATGAAATGCCGTCTCCACTCCCCACATTTATCACACTCCCCATTATTTGTCATACCCATCATAAAAGCTGACTCTTTGCTACCAAAATCCCATGCAAAAACTTAAAACCCACCTCCCGAACACTTGGACAACCTTAACCTTCCTAAACCACCACCAAATACTCTTCCAGTCATACAAAGGGAAAGATTCCCTCCCCTCACTCCCCCTTTCCCTACACCCACCCTATCCAACCTACTGCACGCACCTTTACCGAATCCCGAACCACCATAAGGAACGAAGGACCCCTACATCCACCAACTCTCCTCCCCACCACTTCCTCGCCTCCCTCATCACCCCACCTATGCGCCTACCCCTCTGTCCCCCAGTAAAACGAAATTCCTGTTTCAAAAAAACACTGCGCAGCCTCAATCTTAGAGGAACCAAACCCAAACCCCCACATTGAACTCTAGTTTCCACCACCTCCTTATTTAACCAATGCCTACCCCTTCCCCACACAAAATTATAAACCCCCTTTTCCAACCTACAACATCCCCTCCAAAAAAGGTAAAACTGCCGCCCTAAACCATAACTTACTGTATATAATACATTCCCACAACAACTTTTTGTAATAAAGTTACCTCCTTCACCCCCCAACCCTTCATCCTATCCAAAGCTTTATCTACCACCTCCCTAGAATTCACCTCCCTTGCCCTTACTAGATTACCACAAAACACTATACCACAAACTTTCAACTCCTCTACGCAAGACCATCCCTCCCGTACCCCCAACGCTCCCCTACCCAACTTCCTACCTCTAAAAAAACCGATTTACTCCTATTAACACTCATCCCCGACCCCTTTACCAAACCTCACCACCAAATCACTGATCCATCGTAAACATTCACTAGATGTTACCAACAACGTGGTATCATCTACGTAACCTATTATTTCAGCCCTGCACCCCCACCCTCCCCCTCCCTTGCTCCCCTTTCTCAACCAACCGAAAAAAGGGTCCTGCAAAAACGAAAGGATCTGAGATAAAGGACATCCCTGACGAATACCTCTACCCATACTTACTGCCCAACTAATCCTGCCATTAATTTGTACCTTAAGCAATGCCTCAGCATATATAAGTCGAACCCAACCAACTATTTCCTCACCAAAACCCTGTCTCCTCATAATCTCTAACAATGCTCCCTATCATAAGCCATAGCCCAATCCAAACCTAACACACCTCCTTCACCACAACCTTCTATAAAACCCTTAATCCTCCTATGTCCCATTCTCATACTCCTCCCTGGGATCCCAAATTGCCCCTCATGCAACCAACCCTTCAAACCCCTCTTAAGCCTATTTGCCAAAATCTTTGCGAAAATTTTATAATCTGTGCACATCAAAGCAATTACTCTATAATCCTTAGTCCCTTAGGTCCCTCACGTTTAGGGACCAACACCACCACCCCGGTTCTAACTGACTCTGCAAGCACCTCCCTCCCTCATTTCATTAAAAACCTTTACCAAAACCCTCTCAACACATCCCAATACATTACATACACCTCACCAGGCAAACCATCAATCCCTGGTGTCTTCCCCATACGTAGTCCTTTTACCGCCACCCAAACCTCCTCCTCAGTAATTACCCCACCTAACTCCCTCATCTCCTCACCACTCACTCTCTCCTCTATGCTACTTAACACTTCCTCCCTATACAAACATCCCCTCCTCCCTCATAAATTTTTCTCATACCACAAATTCCGCATACCCACTCATCGCTACAGTCGTACTTAAAACCCTACCCTTCTTATACCCCCCAAATTGTCCTCCAACTTCCAACGACCCTATTGTCATACCTTCCTCCTCCTGAAATTGCCTCAGAACCACCGCCGATGCCTTATCACCCCACAACACTTCATCCATGCCACTCCCGACTCTTAACGCTTGAAACCGATCATTCTGAATATCCCTTAAAGCTACCTTAATACCCTCAAACTCTCTCCACTCCCTACCCCCCTCCAGCATCCCTCAATAACCCCCCTAAATACCGTTGATACCCAAATCTATATCGCGCATCTTCCCTACCCACCTTTTTAAAATCCTTAATGGCAAGTTTCCCACATTCATTCCACCACAGCCACCCCAACAATCCCCGACCCCCCACAAAACCTTCCACCACCCTCAAAATCCACCTGCCACGCTAGCCTCTTCAACATCCCTACATTGAGCTTCCAATAACTTTGAAACACCTGCACTGCCCCCTCCCACCCTAATTGTGCCAAAACACCTTTTTGGTCCGAAAAACCAACATCTAGCATTCCACTTTCTCCACCGCCACTACTTTTGACACATATATCCTATCTAAACGGGCTGCATACTGTCCCCCACTAAACGTATACTCTACCAGGTTATTCCCACCTCCCACTACGTCCACCACCCCCACTGCACACAAAACCTCCCTCAAGATCCTCACAACTTGCCCCGAACCCCTCGGTTCCACATCCTGAGTCTAATAATACAATTCCAATCTCCCCTATGATAGCTACTTGAGGCAAACCCTTAAAGCATAAATTAACTCTTCCCTCACAAAATTATCCTTCACCGCAAAATTGGTGCCGCCGGCATATAAACCCCAATAAAACTAACATTAACCACTCCCCATCTACCATCCACCCTAACCACTCTACCCCTCCCCCTTCTTCCCATGACCCCAAAACAAAAGGACTACCCTCCCTCACCCCCACCCCCACCCCCTTTTAAGCCAGCAGACCCCCACAGAAACCTGAAACCCCTTCAGAAACAACTCATTACCCTTCCGAAAATTATGTTCCTGGAAAAATACTACGTCAATCTTAAACCTACATAAGGTATCCTCTACCCACCTACGCTTGACCTCATTCCTGAGGCCATTCACATTGATACTTAGACACCTGAATTTAAAGGCATTGGTTTACCCTTCTGTTTCGCTTGCTTCCTGTCATTCTTATCAGTTGATCCAACCTTAGTAACACACTTTTTATCACCTGCCACTTCCTTATTTACTCTGGTACTACCATTTCTCTAATACCAGCCACATTACCACTGACCACCTCTGACCATACCTTTTTCCCCGGTCTCTGCCCAGGAGTGAGGATGTCATTTTCCGCCTCCTCCCCAGTTCTCTTCTTGATTCCACCCTCTCCATTTCCTCCTCTACATCCTCCTGCTGTCTATGGACCTCACATCCACCTGTACCACAGTCGCCGTAGCTCCACTACTTTCAATCTGGTCCAAAGAAGGCAGCAAAGTCTCCACCTCACCACCCACACCCCCCCCATTCTCCAAATCCATACTCTCACCTCCCAACATCTCATTCAAATCCTCCAATATAGCAGCCTCATTTACCACACAATGATCATCCTCCTGTTGTTCCTCAGTCTCCTGAGGCGGCCGCTGATCCTTCAAATTCCTCTCTTCTCGAGTCTGCATCACTTCCTGTTCTGCCTGCTCCACTTCCTCACTCCACTGCCTTCCTTCCGGTTGACTTTCCATGGCACCATCCTCCAGTACCACGCCCTTACGCTCCTCCACACTCTTGCCTGCAGGTTCGCCATTCCCACGTCGTCGATCCTCCCGTCTCCGCACACACTCAGCCGCCAGATGTCCAGGCTGCCCACAAATCTACATGTACGCACCTGCCCTTGATATGTCACGTATACCTGTGTACGGAAACAATCCACCATTACATAAGATGGTATGGGCTTTGCAATGTCATTTTTACTGAATAAGTTCCTCCAAAGACCTGCATATAGCCCCTGCGCCCATCTGCCAATATTGACTGCATGAATGACACCAAATACCTTAAAAACGTCGCGGACGTCCTCCGGTCCCATTTCAAAGGGAATATTCTGGACCTTAATCCATTTGTAGACAGCTGACACGTCCCGTAAACATACCTCTACACCAGGATTTACCATCATTCGTTGATCCTGATATGCGTCCACCACCCTTTGATATGCTTCCGTGCTTGCAAATTTCACAAACAGCCTCTTTGCACCGTTAATCGATATACCATAAAGATCTGCAAGTGTCACATGGTATGTGTCGCGAAGAACAGCAGGTAATATCACATCCGCATTCGTCGAGTAGACCGCTCCTTGTATAAACTCAACACATACTGTGTTAACTCGCCTCGGTAGCCGTCCACCATCTTTGCTGAAAATATAATTTCCAACTGCTACCACCAGGGGCTGACCAACACGTCCGCACACCACCAGTGCTGGACGCGGAATTGCTAGACTAATTGATGGTAACTAGATGCGGTTTGGAGCCGACTATCAGTTGTCCATATCATTCTCTAACTTGCTTTCTGTAAACCTCGGAGGGCTAAACCCCCTACCCCACATTGGGAGAGGGGAGAGGATGTGTTAGGGTGACTGATGACTACCCCCACCCTCTCTATAGGTAAGCGTCAGCACACATTACCTTACCTCCGAGAGAATTTTCCCTTATGTCTGTTACAAGACTTGTAACATACCTCCTGACGAAGCACGAATGTGTGAAAGGCTTTAAACTAATGTTTTTCTATCCCTCGTTGATTGTTATATATATATATATATATATATATATATATATATATATATATATATATATATATATATATATATATATATATATATATTATATATATATACGTATATATATATATATATGTCGTGCCGATTAGGTAAAACTGGTCAATTAGCAAGAACTCATCTAAAATTAAATCCTTTCTAAAATTTTCTCTTATACGTTTAAAGATAGATTTTTTTCATTTATGTTAATGTAAGAATTTATGATTTTGTACCAAGAGAAACTTTGAAAACCTACCTAACCTTATTACAACAAGCGCACTTTAATTTAGCCTAACCCAACTAAATATATTTTAGATACGTTAACATTAATTTAATAATAAACAAACACAATTAAATATATTTTTTTCGTTAGGTTCAGAATGATTTTGGCGAAATTATTGCATACACAAATTTTCGCTTGTCTTATATGGCAAGAGGAGCGTTGCTATTTAAACCAAAATAGCAAGTTTTACCTAATCGGCACGATATATATACATATATATATATATATATATATATATATATATATATATATATATATATATCAACAACTACACTGCGCTAGCCAGGGTTCGAACCTATGATGCTTTGGCCCGCTTCATAGTGAGCGAAAACACATAACGCCTTAGACCACTGAACCACACAATCCTTAAGAGTAGCGCATCCAGTAGGACTGAATGTTGTACTCGCTACCCAAGGACATACGGTGGTGTGGACGTCTCTATGCTAATTTCATTTTCCTCCTGTTTGGCGTACTAGCTCAACAAGTAGTATATTATATTATTGTAACACGAACGAGTGGTATTGATCAACAACTAACTGCATAGCCAGGATTCGAACCCTGGCTAGCGGAGTGTAGTTGTTGATCAACCACTCGTTCGTATTAATAATATATATATATATATATATATATATATATATATATATATATATATATATATATATATATATATATATATATATATATTGTGTGTGTGTGTTTAAAATTCGCAGAACAGACGAAATATTCACAAACACTAATCTCAGGTCGAAGGAAACTCGAACCTACGAACCTTGGAGCAAGGTACGTAGTCTCTACCACCATACAACACTGGTCAATACATAAATAACAAAAAAGGCACAATACCGTGACTGGAACAATACACACACAACCCGCACATATAAAAAGAGAGGAGCTTACGACGACGTTTCGGCCCGACTTGGACCATTTACAAAGCTCCTCTCTTTTTATATGTGCGGGTTGTGTGTGTACTGGTCAATACCTTGGCGCCCAGCTAACGCTAGACGTTTTTGTCCAAGGCAGCCATCTTTCAGGCTGCCTGATATTGACCAGTGTGGTACGGTGGTAGAGCACTGCTTATCTTCCTCCAAGGTTCGTAGGTTCGAGTTCCTTCAACCTGAAATTAGTGTTTGTATAAGCCTTTAGGATTTGGTGGTCTAGTGGGTTAAAGCGTCATGTGGTTCTGGCTCACCATAGGCGGGCCAGTACAACATGGGTTCGAGTCTTTGGCTAGTGCAGTGTTGTTAATGATCAATACCACTCGTTTGTGTTTACAATAATAATATATATATATATATATATATATATATATATATATATATATATATATATATATATATATATATATGCAAAAGATCACAGTAAACAGGTGATATCAAAATATCAAGACAACACTATGAAAAATAGAGGAATTCCAAGCGCTTTCTTGACTACTCACATAATGTGAGTAGTCACGAAAGCGCTTGGAATTCCTCTATTTTTCATAGTGGTTGTCTTACATATATATATATATATATATATATATATATATATATATATATATATATATATATATATATATATATATATATATATATATTTAATGTGCCGAATATGTAAAACTGGTCAATAAGCAAGAACTCATTTAAAATTAAGTCCTTTCTAAAAAGAACCATAGAAAACTTACCTAACCTTATTATAACAAACGCAATTTAATTTATCCTAATCCAACTAAATATATTTTAGATAAGTTTACAATTTAATAATAAACAAACACAATGACATATTTTTTTTTTTCGTTTGGTTCACGATTTTTGCGAAATTATTGCATACACAAATTTTCGTTTTCCTTATTCGGCAAGAAGAGCGTTGCTATTTAAGCCAAAATCGCAAAGTTTACCTATTCGGCACGACATTAATGTATGCATGTTTTACATTGTTATTGCAGTAACTGATGTCAGTAATATTCTTCGTATCAATATTAGTCACAGTAGTGGTGGTAATCACAATTTTAGTAATAAACAATCAGTAATTAAATTTAATTGATTCACGTTAACATAATTACAGTATATATACATTTGTTTATTTAACACAGATGTCGTTTGCATAACAATGATTTTAGTTTTTGCCACCGGAGCGGCTAGTTTATTGTGCTCCCCATATCCATCCTGTGGAGGGTAGCGCAAGAACATATGGGTATATAAAAAGTCTAGGTACGAGGCGCCAAATGGATTAACAGGAATTCATCTGGATTTATATCTATTGTTCAATTATCTGTTGTAAATTTAGGAAATTTGCGTAATACGTCTGGTGTCTTATTTTCATTAAGATATCTTGACATATTACGTAGGTTATTTTAGTATCTCTATATTCCTCAATAAGTGGAGAATTAAACACAGTGTTCAAGATAGTAACCATAGGCCTAACCACATATTTTGCATTTGGTTGGATCATCTGTTTGTCTCCCAAACTGCCGGAAGTACTTGTAACCATCCCTAAGCCTGGCTTAGCAACATCAGTCAGTTGAATGTTGTGTGTGGTGTGGTTAGTTAGTTACCATTTTGTCCTAGGCACATGTCGATTAGACACTAGGCCTGTTGTATGTATGTGTGTGTGTGTGTGTAACGAAACACTTCGAAATGTTTCGGCCCCACCGGGAATTGAACCCGGGCCCTCCGTGCGTGAAGCAAGAGCGCTAGCCACCATGTGTGGTGTATGTTGTTGTGTGGTGTGTGTTGTGGTGTGTTGTGGTGTGGTGTGTGTTGTGGTGTGTTGTGGTGTGGTGTGTTGTGGTGTGTTGTGGTGTGGTGTGTGTTGTGGTGTGTGTTGTGGTGTGGTGTGTGTTGTGGTGTGTTGTGTTGTGGTGTGGTGTGTGTTGTGGTGTGTGTTGTGTGTTGTGGTGGTGTGTGTTGTGGTGTGGTTGTGTTGTAGTGTGTTGTGGTTGGTGTGTTGGGTGTGTTGTGGTGTGTTTGTATGGTGTGTGTTGTGGTGTGTTGTGTTGGATTGTGTTGTGTGAAGTGGTGATAAGTGTGTTGTGGTGTAGGTGTTGTTGTGTGTGTGTGTGTGGTGGGTGTGGTGTGTGTGTGTGTGTGTTGTGGTGTGTGTTGTCTGAGAATGTTTAGCTGCAGCTCCTAGATTTTTTGGTACTCTATTATTATTTTATTATTATTATTATTGCATTCATGGGAAGCACAAAACACGTAGGGTAATATAGCTCATTTAAGAATGAGGGATCATGTTCAATCCAAGGGAAAAGGAAGATAGGCCCAATTCCTTGGGTTATGAGTCGTCAACAACAAACACCATGAGGAGCATCAGGTGTTGATTCCGCATAACTACTTGCAGATCTAGTTTGTCAACCAACTAATTGTCCTCAAAGATTTGCTAAGTTAGACCATGAAGTAAAGAAAGATCCTGGACTTCACCTTACGAAACAGACAAAGCAAATGCGATAGTAGATTATAGTGGAGAAATTAACATGTTATTAGAAGACGGAGGAACTTAATTGCCTCTTAGTAAGTCTCTCTCTAGCTGTAGCTCCTTTACCTATTGATTATTTGAAGATTCCACTGCTATGGCTGGTGCGTGGGTTGAGGTAGAGGGTGCTGGGGTTATGGAACGCGGGGACATCTCTCCCGGCTCGCGCGAAGATCGAAATACATTTAATTTATTAAATTTTGATTAAACGTTCACGGATTAATCTTAATCCTGAAGAAATATACATTGCACAGTACTGTGATTTATATGTTAATTATAATATCACATTCAGAAAATTTAACTTGATTCACAGTAATGTTTACATCTAATGACAGTGAGAAATATTTGTCGGGAGTTAAATAAATGGTTGTTTATTGTGTGTTTCACTGGTGCAGACCAACACACAGTCTTGGTGAGTCAATGACCGGTAAGTAATGGGTCGTCTATACGATCAAGACCCGTGGGAAGAGATTTTAATGTTTCCTGATGAATAAAACAATAATAATTGATCTGTCCCAACCCTCAGTGTCTATGGTTCATTGATCTGTCCCAACCCTCAGTGTCTATGGTTCATTGAACTGTCCCAACCCTCAGTGTTTATGGTTCATTGATCTGTCCCAACCCTCAGTGTTTATGGTTCATTGATCTGTCCCAACCCTCAGTGTTTATGGTTCATTGATCAGTCCCAACCCTCAGTGTCTGTGGTTCATTGATCTGTCCCAACCCTCAGTGTCTGTGGTTCATTGATCTGGACCAACCCTCAGTGTCTGTGGTTCATTGATCTGTCCCAACCCTCAGTGTCTGTGGTTCATTGCTCTGGACCAACCCTCAGTGTTTATGGTTCATTGATCTGGACCAACCCTCAGTGTCTGTGGTTCATTGATCTGTCCCAACCCTCAGTGTCTGTGGTTCATTGCTCTGGACCAACCCTCAGTGTTTATGGTTCATTGATCTGGACCAACCCTCAGTGTCTGTGGTTCATTGATCTGACACAACCCACCTCGTCTGTCCCGATCGACCAAACCACTTGACGTTACACAAACTTCTTCTATTTGTTTAGTTCTTAGTTTACTGGAGGTGCGTCCTAGTGTGACCAACCCAGGGTGTCTCCTATACTTTTAAACATTTAGTATAATAAATATTGTGATACATGTAACATATAATAATGGCAGTTATTATATGTCTAATGATTCGTACTGAAAGCAACAGTGTATGTATACGTTTATGTACATTTAAAGCTTACTGTACTCCCAATACACTATTCGGGATTACAGTATACTTGACTGGTGGTGACTTAAGTGACATGCAACCTTAATGACTCGACTATGTCAATAGGTTTTAAGCCTAATTAACCAAGTAACTACTTCAAATATATGCATGTTTCAGGAGACTTGCCACCAACTTCTGGGACTGATATACAGATCTTAAACGTAAGCTGTGTTTGAAAGGCTCCACTTCCTGAATAGGATGTTCTGCTGCAGCTCGTGGGCTGGCTTCTTGGCATGATAGATTGATCTCTAGCTTTAGTGTGTGTGTGTACTCACCTAGTTGTGATTGCAGGGGTCGAGTCACAGCTCCTGACCCCGTCTCTTTACTGATGTGCGTGAGAGAAATGGGTAGAGAGAGAGTGAGAGAGAGAGAAATAGTAAACTGTAGCTCTCAGGCCTGTTGAGAACGTTGAACTCTAGATCCTGGACCCGCTGCCCATCTACCCGTGTTGGAAGATGCTGTGCATCAGCTTCTATTCCTGACACTTACTCCTTCAGGGCAAAGACGGAAGGGGTAAGATTAATAAGAGGATAAACACAGGAACAGAGAAATGTCAAGAATAGCAATACAAAAATAGTAATACAAAAATATATAGACCAAATAAAGGGGAAGAGAAGATTAATTAGATTATTTACTCTGCTTCACAGACTGAAGACGATATTCTAATATGTGTCTCACCTAAGGGAACCCAGCTAGACATCAAGACTTACACATATTTAACGTAATTTTTTGAAGCTCAAAAGATAGAATGGGTCATGGGGAAAACCGGAGGGTAAACACACATTAATGGACAAGACAGTTTGTTTGTCGGTAAACTCAGCAAATCAACTCAAGACTTCAACGAGAAATTCCGTAGTTGTGATAACGAGCACTTGTGTTTATCAGTGTAAAATATTTACATAAGACACTAATGAGGTGAATACAAATGTTCCTGTGACCTGATAATGACGAGACGTCAAGTTATAGCCAACGAGGTAATATACGCTGAGGATACCCAGTGCCGAGGCAAGTGTTAGGCTCCCACAACACACTGAGCTTCATGAAACACAATACAGTAAAGCGGCAGTGCCCCGGGATCTACTTACCTAGAGTCTACCCAGAGGGTATTACGAGGGCCAATGCACCCTCGGCCAGGTCCATCACCAGGCCTCCACTTCTAAGCACTCACGATGTTGTCATTACTCACTCTGCAGAGATTGCTACTGACATGCGTTTTGTAACCAAAGTTCATGAATTAAATTTCACGTAATTTGTTCTCTCCATATCACACGTACTACAATATAAGGAATTTAAAGGTAAGGATTTCATCGATCATGCCTCGATCTGTTACCGACTGATTTTCAAGGTTCGTATTCATACTATGTACTTCTGAGAAAAGAAAGTTCGGGTATAGAGACACGTAATGCAGATTAAGTCTTTATTTTAAACGAGTTGTCGCTAAGGATTGCGGAAGAAGCAGCATTACGTGTTTTCACATCTGTCAGTTTGTTGACCAAATCATCAAAACTAAAGTCTGTCTACAGCTAAGACACTTGGCTATGGCAAGAGTTAACTTCTCACAAACTAAAATCATAAGCCCCCTTACGTATATGTATATTTATATCTCACAAATGATTAGGGAGGAAGTGATATATCACAAAACTCAGTCAACCAGGAACACTCCACTCGCCACACTCATATCACCAATTCCCTTCAGCTCCTCACCCACACCGTCTACACCACACGGCACCTCAGTCATTCCCCCTCTACATACACAGCCTTATAGTAGTCAGGAAGTGGAACGACCTGGGGAATGAAATGGTGGAGGCATCATCTATATACAAGGCTCTCGAACATAAGAACATAAGAATGGAGGAACACTGCAGAAGGCCTACTGGCCCATACAAGGCAAGTCCTTATCAAAACCACCACTACCTAAGAATTTACTCCTGTACTCACGACACTAATCAAACCCAGCCCCTCCCACTCATATATTTGTCCAATCTCTTTTTAAAGCCACCCAAGGTCCTAGCCTCTATCACCCTACTCGGAAGATTGTTCCACGCATCTACAACTCTGTTCGAAAACCAGTACTTGCCTATGTCCTTTCTAAATCTAAATTTATCCAATTTAAATCCGTTATTTCTGGTTCTTACTTGGTTCGATATCCTCAGTATTTTATTAATATCTCCTTTGTTTATGCCCATCATCCACTTGTACACCTCGATGATATCTCCCCTCATTCTACGTCTCTCCAGAGAGTGGAGATTCAATGCTCTAAGTCTATCTTCATACGGGAGATTTCTTATACTGTAAATCATTTTAGTCATTCTTCTTTGTATGTTCTCCAATGAATCTATATCCATCCTGTAGTAAGGAGACCAAAACTGAGCTGCATAATCCAAATGAGGTCTCACTAGTGATGTATAGAGTTGTAAAATACCTTTTGGACTTCTGTTGCTTATACTTCTTGAAATAAATCCTAGTAATCTGTTAGCCTTATTGCGCACACTTAGGCCAGGAGAGAGCCTCGTAGCGACCAACGAAGAGGCGGGGCCAGGAGCTTAGACTCGCCGCGCGCTCCAAATTTCACACATTGACGGAATTTATTTAGTCTGGTTTACATTTTTTATCCTAACAGCATCCAGAGACATTAAGAAGGGATGTCTCTTGATCGGTCGTGACTTAGAAACTGCAACAGTTACCTTCATACCAAGACTTGAGAAAAACTGAGTGTTCCAGTGTGCTATTAACCACTGAGAACGTTGCCTCTTGGCTACCAGCCACTCGCGGACTAATTACACACCCATCCACAAACAATCCGCCAACCCTCTCATAAACCACCCACAAAGCTACCCATCCATGAACCACATACTAACCCACCTACCCACCCACAAATCATCCAGCAAGATGACAAACAACTCTTTCAAGCTTCTACTTACATTCAGTATATATTTAAGTTTACCTCCCTATGAATAACTTAACTCTCATTCCTGGACTATTTTCTTTCCGGTTAAGGTGGCCAGGTCTGAGACCGGGCCGCAGGGGTGATGACCCCCCAGAACCAATAACAGATAAACTACACACCCACAAATCACTTAGACGCACATAAATCAGAAACCAACCAACCCGCCCACAAATCACTAACACACCTGCTCACAAACCCCACACACCTACCAACCCAACTTCACACAGACAAATTACGACCAACGAGTAATACCTCAGCCACTTTGTATCGGAGGAAAAAAACTAATCCTGTGAGTTTTGAAGAATGTAAAATGTGAGAGGAGAACACGGAAGTGTTTGATGCTTAGCTAATTAGGGAGCAGGTTAAGCCTGAGGAGCTCCAGAAGATGGCTATGAGTTTGATCCAAACATCTCACTTTAATACATGAAAGGCTGGCTATCTGCTTCAAGTGAACTTATACAATTTTACCTTCACTTCCAGACCCGAATTTTTTTTTTTTTTTTTTACTTTATTTAGGTCACTAATTAATGGGATTTTTTCTTCTGAGTTTTAGGATAAGGAAGGAAGACTGGCATTTCGACACGCAGTTTACCTACAGGTTACTTTCTAATATATCTATGAGATTCTAGTAAGCTCTTAGAAATTAGTAAAGTTTCTTTATTTCTAAGGCCCGGGAAGGAAATTTTTGTCTGTACAAAAATAATTAAATAATGCTGAGTGATATTAGCATAACAATAAAGATTGAGTTTGAAACACTGATATATAAATCTACTGAGGAAATGGAATTTTATGGAACTGGAATGGCTTGATATTTTCATAATGAACCTAAATTTTATGGTACTTGAGATCCTGACTTTTAGACAATTGCAGCTTTAAAAAGTAAAATTCTCAGGGATAACAAACTGCCATTCTTAGAGTTCTTAGAAAACTGGAAATCTATAGGTAAGAAAAGTGGAATTGTAAAGATTAGAAAATTGTAATTTTAAAATAGTTGATTTTACTAGGGCTCATAAGCTAGAATTTTAAGGGATAGAAAACCAGGATTTTAAGATGTGGGAAAACAGGATTTTTTGTTTGACCAGAAGAAGAATGACAAGAATAGGGATGTGAAGGTTTTGAGTAGGATAGCGCAATGAAAAAAAGTTGACGGTAGACAGGAGGAGAGAGGTAAGAAAGGTTAAGTTGCCTAACCCCCTTTAAAAAAAATCATAGGCAATAAAGAACTAGAATTTTAAATTAATATTTTTGAACGAGGAAGTGCTAAACTTCTGGGGTCGTACAGTGCCTGGGCAAGTTGAAGCAATTAGGTATGATACGAGGAAGCGAAGAGTAGCTCTAACTCCTTAGATCAAGACCTCGTTTCAAGCATCACGGCACCCTCTAGAAGGAATTGGAATTTCAATGTACAGATAATTAGAACATTGTTGTTTGTACATATCGGGGAATCTTTTTTCATTTTTGGTAAATCAAGTTAATGGTTACATTTTCTTACATTTAAAGTTTGTAAGTGAGGTGTATCTGTTGACTAAGTAAATGATACTTCAAAGGCTTATTTTCAAGTTTACATGTTAATTCTTTAACATTCAATTTATTTAAAAATAACGTAAGTATTTGTGAAATTTTCGAGAAAATATGAAAATGGATTTTTTTTTGCTGTAATGCCTTAGTTAAGGGGGGGTGGTTCATGAGGGTTTAAACCTATCAGCTTGTACGACGTAAACAGTACACAGACTAAACTGACGTCTAGAGCTGTTAGTTACCATTTTGTCCTAGGCACATGTCGATTTGACACTAGGCCTGTTGTATGTATGTGTGTGTGTAAGGAAACACTTCGAAATGTTTCCGCCCCGCCGGGAATTGAACCCGGGCCCTCCGTGCATCAGGCGAGAGCTTTAGCCATCAGGCCACCGGGGCAAGTGTTTCATTGTGTTCTTGGAAACACGTCTAGCTGGTGTCCTCTACGAGTGACAGTACATGTATTTTCCAGGAAGACAGAGTTAAACCTGCCAGGATTAACTCTGTCTTCCTGCGTGCCAAGATGAGCTGTGTTCAGTGTGAATCTGTCCAATTAGGAAGAGATTTATAGATAATTAATTATTTGCCCAGGAACTTCCGAATCTGAATTTAAGTACCATATTTAATTGTACTTACATTCAGTATATATTCAAGTTTACCTCCCTGTGAATAACTTAATAACTCTCATTCCTGGATTATTTTCTTTCCGGTTAAGATGACCAGGTATGAGACCGGGCCGCAGGGGTGATGACCCCCAGAGCCAATAACAGATAAACCACACACCCACAAATCACTTAGACACACAGAAATCAGAAACCAACCAACCCGCCCACAAATCACTGACACACCTACTCACAAACCCCATACACCTACCAACCCACCTTCAATTAAAAAAAAAATTGTATGAACTCTTTTTATTTTCAGTTCTTGTGTTTACCTATCAGTCATACCCTTTATCTAAAGTAAAAGATAGCTTTCACGATACCTGGTGCTTCAAAACTGGAATTTAATGCACTGGAGGACGATAATTTCAAAATTCTTTGGAACTGTAAATTCAGGGAATTCAAGTACTGAGGTTAAAGGAAGTTAGAGAGCTGGAATTTTTAAAGAAAGAGGAGAATATCATTTTGGTGCTTGGATACAGCAGCCTACGGTCAGTAGTAACAAAAGTGAAAAAAGAAGCTATTATTTTGACGACGATTGAGTCTGTATAAAGCTTTAAGTCAATCAGAAACGAGCTCAAACACTGACTTTTAAGCTCTACAAAGAGCGAAACGTTGGCGCAATAAATACCTCTGCAACCGTGTCTTCTCATTTTGGACCCTGATGGGACCAGTATTACAGCTGAAATTAGGACGCGGGTTTGGTCTGATTTCGAGGAAGTTTAGAATGCTTTTATGTTGCTCTAAGTTACGTCTCTCAGACTTGTTGAGAAGTTTCTCTTGTACTTGTGGCACCACCCAAACACTTTTATTGACGTAGACAAAGGCTTATCCAACACTGGTCCTTCCCCAGTCAGCGTTTTATTATTATTATTATTAGTAGTAGTAGTAGTATCCTATCATTATAGTTAATATTGTTATTATTCTTACTTTAGATATTCTTATTGTTGATGCTACTGATGTTCTTTTTGTTTATATTGTTATCATTGTTATTGTTGATAATATTGTTATTATTATGGCTATTGTCTAATATCGTTGTCATTTTTAATCTCAGTGATGTCCTTCAATTTACTGTTATTATTAAAATAATAGCTGCTATTTTATTACGAGATTCAGAAGTTCCTGGGCAAATGATTATTTATAAATTTATTCCTAACTGGACAGATTCACACTGATAATCCTGGCAGGTTTGTCAAATTAATCTCCCTGGAAAATGCATGTAGTGTGTCAATGATATTTTTGTTGGTGGTGTCGTTATGGCTTATTACTGATGCTCTTCTGTCATTCATATAAACAGGAAGAAAACGTTAAGAAATAATAAGAAAATCTGAGAAAAACAAGTTTTACCGAGGAGCCGAAAGGCAGACAAACCTTCGTTATATTACGCATTATGATGTAGTCTCCCATGATGTATCCCACGTGATGAGTGGTGTCAGTCACGTGGTGAGTGGTGTCAGCCATGTGGTGAGTGGTGTCAGCCACGTGGTGAGTGGTACCAGCCACACGTTGAGTGGTACCAGCCACATGGTGAGTGGTACCAGCCACGTGGTGTGTTGCATGCAAAGAGTACGTCCCCTTATTCGGAGCATTTTAAACACACCCACATAGGCTCCCTCACCAACCAGCGAACCATCTTGTTAAGGGTTTGGTGATTGGGGCCCCATCACCAAATCAACAACTTGGTTCAGCCAGTCATAGTGCGGGTCTGGCAATGGGAAAAGTGACGTGGATTCCACTCACATGTTTGCCATTGTCATTCCCACCCTGAGCTGGTTGTTGTACGGTCGTCTCTGTCTATTGGCTGTTGTTCTGCCTTGACTACCGTGGCGTGCACTAATACTACTATCTCTGTATATAGTGTACATATTTGTATAAAGCCTTATAAATATACTTGAAGGAAAATACAAAAATTCATAATTGCTTGGTGAAATACAATTCAAAGCATTTTCTACTGTGTTTCTTTGCTTCAAGCTCCCTTTTACACTCAGGATAACAGGCCTTAGAACCTGAGGTTGTAATATGGTGAGTGGTACCAGCCACGTGGTGAGTGGTACCAGCCACACGGTAAGTGGTACCAGCCACGTGGTGAGTGGTACCAGCCATAGGATGAGAGGTACCAGCCACAGGATGAGAGGTACCAGCCACAGGATGAGAGGTACCAGCCACAGGATGAGTGGTACCAGCCACAGGATGAGTGGTACCAGCCACAGGATGAGTGGTACCAGCCACAGGATGAGTGGTACCAGCCACAGGATGAGTGGTACCAGCCACAGGATGAGTGGTAACAGCCACTAGTAGACATGAGAGGTATTACGAGTGTCAGTAATGGGACCAGCACTCTTTCACAGCTTCAGGTCAGCTGGAACAGACTATAAGAAAACTTGAACAGACAAGACGGCTTAAAAACAACTACAGGATATCTAGAACAGGTGGACGGTGCCACACCAGTGAACATAGCAACTTTTATATGTGCGGGTTGTGTGTGTAAGGTTACAAGACAGCTTGAACAGACTCCATGACATTTTTAACGCAGTACAAGACAGCTGGAATAGACTACATGGCAGTTTTAACACAGTACAAGACAGCTGGAACGGACTACATGCCAGCTTAAACATATGACAATATGACTTCAACAGTCTTCAGGGATGGCAGACAACTGGTTTCAGAAATTCAGTTGCTGAAAAGCTTCACCCATAAGACTAAAAGTGGTCATGACAGCCTTAGCGAATAGCAGTGGATCTCACTCCATCTTTGGCCGTAATTATCCCCTCCCTTTTAAAATGACATGAAAAAGAAATGAAAATGATGAAAGAATATTTTTATTTTCATAATTTGCGCAAAATATTTCGCTCCAATAAATAATAAAATATTGCACTCACTAGAAAAAAAAACGATGTTGAAAAATTTTAATGCCTTTGCATCACTAATTCAATATGTAGTATTAGATACAGGACACATGCTGAACATTAAGTGCATGACAAGCCACACGTTAGAGATGAAATTGTCAATGTGATGGTTGAAACTGCTGCTGCTTCATCAACTTTGAGATGTCAGACTGTCACAGGTGGCGCATGTCGCAACTCAGGAGGAAAATTCAAGTTATTTCTTGCCTTGGTTTTAATGTTGATCATTGTGGAAAAGTCAACGTCGCAACTATACCTTTTGGTAAATGAGATGAGGACTGAGAGCTCTGCCAGGGAGAATGGGATGAGGACTGAGAGCTCTGCCAGGGAGAATGGGATGAGGACTGAGAGCTCTGCCAGGGAGAATCGGGTATTCATAATCAGCTTCTCGCCAAAAAGTTACCATATCAGATTCCTGAAAGCCTGCTGTTTCAACGCTTTTTTTATTATTAACACATCGGCCGTCTCCCACCATGGCAGGGTGACCCACCAAGGCAGGGTGACCCACCAAGGCAGGGTGGCCACCAAGGCAGAGTGGCCCGAAAAAGAAAACTTTCATCATTCACTCTATCACTGTCTTGCCAGAGGCGTGCTTTCACTACACTTATAAAACTACAATATTAACAGAACGTTATTTTCTCAGAACCAATGAACTCCATTGTTGGTGTTACATCCTCGTCTGTGACAACTACTGCCTCCACTAAATGACGCCACAATTTGTGCAGTCATTACACAATGTTCCATATCAGGTGAAGGATCTACTGGACTCTTATGGAAGGTAAGTAAAGTGTCAGCTGATATCAGTAAATGACACTTCTTTTTAGTGTCCTCAAGTACCGCTGTCAGTTCTAATAACATGGATGCACCCTCACTCTCATCTCAACGTTGGTAAAGTTTGAGTTTGCAAAGTATGGTGGCATCCTTGTCTTGAGCTGTGAGAATATTCACCATATTTCCTTGTAGTTAAGAGGTTAGGCTGATTGATCTCTGGCCCCCCAAAAAAAATCTGCGAGATAGGCCAGCTTTAGAATTAACTTATGGTTCGTAATTTTCAAATGAAATTCTTTCTTTGGGGCAGTTCTCTCCCTTTCAGGGAACATTGTGATTTCGTCTTTCTTTTCTAAAATGCTGTGTTAGACTTTCCCGTGGTAGCCAGTGAACCTCAGAAAACAATAGAAATAAATTGAATTTGTTTCCAACTTCTTCAGACAATACTTTGAAAATTCTGGAGTTTGTGGCACTGCCTCACATATGCTTAACAGTTTTAACGTCGGAAAACACTGATAAGATCAGGAAGTGATATTCGCCTAGCGAAAGTCTGCAATACAAAATGAGGGCCCATCGTGGACGGTGCCACATCAGTAAACATAGCAACTTTGTCCACTCCAGTTCTAAGTCGGTGGCAAAATTCTGCACGGAGAACAGATATTCCTCTGTCACAGGTTCACCTTGCAAGTACCACTCATAAGCAAACAATTGTGTACAAGAGGCAATATCTATTGATTCATCCAATTAAAGTGAGAAGGGCTTCCTTTCATTTCTGAAAGCACTTAAACCAAAATAATCTTGCCCATCTCAAGAAATATGGCTCCTCACGGTTATTTTTGTGATAATTCCTATCTGGTAGAAGCAGTGATGTTAATCACAGCTTCTACCAGACATCACTTGATGAAAAGCTCTCAGATTGTTTGGAGCTTCTTACTTTCAGCAATATTGTCTGAACAAATTGACCCGTTGAATACCTCTGGGAAGACTTCAGAATGCACTCCCTTCCTTTTAAAATTCAATGTTTTCTTTTCTTGATAACTATGCATAACTTCGTTCGAAAGGGTTCTTCATTGTGGGTGGTACCATGGTCTCCGTTTTAAGGATTTATTATAAAGCATTGGCACTTTTCATTAGACATGTCATCAATGCTATTAAAGCCCAACTGAATTTGTTTTTCTTCGTATGACCATTTCTCTGCTGAAGCCTTATGTCAGAGATAGAAAAGGTTATTCATTATTGACTGATATCAAAATATCCTGCAAAAGCTTTCTGAACAAGTAATGCCTCACTGATTATAACTTCGAAGAATTAACACTTGAAAATGAGATAAAAGTAGAACGATTATTTACATATTTAAATCACACCTGCCACGGGTTCAAGCCTCACGTTCTGTGATTTGTTTGTAACTGTGTTGTTATGATTTCGTAAGTTATTAATATAGTTAAAATCAATGAGTGGCTACGTTGCCTTCAAAAAGTTCATTAAACTGAACGCTGTGTGAACCTTGCACTGCCAGGACTAAACTCAAACTGAACCCTCCTTGGGTTAGCGAGTAGTTTTATGAAGAATGATCCGTAACAAGACTAAACTATCTCTCCACAGAATCAAGCCAGATATTACTGTCCAGCATTCACATTCACATTAAAATTTTGTCATATTCTCACGGGTCTCTTTGCTGGGCCTCATAGAACTGATTCACAAGCACAAAAACGATACGCAATAAAACTTTGATTGCGTTTACGTAAAACAGGCGCACAAACATCTCAAATAATGAAACAAAACACACAATTTCAAGTACGTTCGTTGCCTCTCAGTCAGTGTGACTCAGACATTATCCCATCTTAACTAAGCATAATGAAAGGCAATGAACTTCTTTATTGAATAAACGTGACAACAACTATATAAAGATTAATAAGACGATGGCAAAGACGGCGAAAAAGAAGACATAAAAAATAAAAAATTAAAGAAAATTAAAAAGTTCAGGAAGAACTATGAAGAAAGTGAGTGAACCACTGGGGACCATCCCTCGCCATGTTACACTGTGTGTGAGTCACTGGGGACCAACCCTCGCCATGTTACCCAGAGTGTGAGTCACTGGGGACCATCCCTCGCCATGTTACACTGTGTGTGAGTCACTGGGGACCATCCCTCGCCATGTTACACTGTGTGTGAGTCACTGGGGACCATCCCTCGCCATGTTACCCAGAGTGTGAGTCACTGGGGACCATCCCTCGCCATGTTACCCAGAGTGTGAGTCACTGGGGACCATCCCTCGCCATGTTACCCAGTATTACAACCTCAGGTTCTCAAGGCCTGTTGTCCTGAGTGTAAAAAGGAGCTTGGAGCAAAGAAACACCGTAGAAAAGCTTTGAATTGTATTTTCTTCACCAAGTATTTATATATATAAGGCTTTATACAACTATGTACACTATATACAATAGAGTGGTATTAGTGCACGCCACGGTAGTCAAGGCAAAACATCAGCCAAGAGACAATGGACAACCGTGCATCAACCAGCACAGAGTGGAAATGACAATGGTAAATATGTGAGTGGAATCCACGTCACCTTTACCATTGCCAGATCCACATTATGATTGGCTGAACCAAGGTGTTGATCTGATGATGGGGCCCCGATCACCAAACCCTTAACAACATGGTTCGCTGGTTGGTGAGGCAGCCTATATGGGTGTGTTTAACATGCTCCGAATAAGGTGACGTACTCTTTGCATGCAACACCCAGACTGTGAGCCACTGCGGATCATCCCTAGCCATGTTACCCAGTGTGTGAGCAACTGAGGACCATCCCTCGCCATGTTACCCAGTGTGAGAGCCACTGGTGACCATCCATCGCCATGTTACCCAGTGTGTGAGCCACTGGGGACCATCCCTCGCCATGTTACCCAGAGTGTGAGCCACTGGAGACCATCCCTCGCTGTTACCCAGAGTGTGAGCCACTGGGGACCATCCCTCGCCACGTTACCCAGTGTGCGAGCCACTGGGGAACATCCCTCGCCATGTTACCCAGTGTGCGAGCCACTGGGGACCATTCCTCGCCTGGTTACCCAGTGTGAGAGCCACGGAATACCATACCTCGTCAGGTTACTCAGTGAGTGCACCACGGGGGACCATTTCTCGCCAGGTTACCCATTGAGCCACGGGGGACCATTCCTCGCCAGGTTACCCAGTGAGCCACAGGGGTCCATTCCTCGCCTCAGTACACGAGAGAAAACTTTTTCTTACTTATTAAATTAAATTACGCTTTCATCTAACATTTAAAATATACAGGAATTTAATTCTCAGAATACCTAGAATTACTCAGAGAATTTCTTCCACAGACGCCATTATAAGGCTGAAAAAAGTAAACAAATGTGACCGGGGAGAGGGGCAGGGGGGAATGGAAAGGGGAGAAGGGAAGGGGGTAAATGAAGGTGAGGGGTTGAATTTTTAGTACCCATATGTAGTGGTGACAGTGACGGCGCAGGTGGTGGTGACTGCTGTGACAGCAGTGGTGGTGGAGACTGCTGTGACAGCAGTGGTGGTGGTGACTGCTGTGACAGCAGTGGTGGTGGTGACTGCTGTGACAGCAGTGGTGGTGGTGACTGCTGTGACAGCAGTGGTGGTGGTGACTGCTGTGACAGCAGTGGCGGTGGTGACTGCTGTGACGGCAGTGGCGGTGGTGACTGCTGTGACGGCAGTGGCGGTGGTGACTGCTGTGACGGCAGTGGCGGTGGTGACTGCTGTGACAGCAGTGGTGGTGGTGACTTCTGTGACGGCAGTGGTGGTGGTGACTGCTGTGACGGCAGTGGTGGTGGTGACTGCTGTGACAGCAGTGGTGGTGGTGACTGCTGTGACAGCAGTGGTGGTGGTGACTGCTGTGACAGCAGTGGTGGTGGTGACTGCTGTGACAGCAGTGGTGGTGGTGACTGCTGTGACAGCAGTGGTGGTGGTGACTGCTGTGACAGCAGTGGTGGTGCCTGCTGTGACATAGATACATATACACAAACAAACACACACACACACACACACACACACACACACACACACACACACACACACACACACACACGTTCTTTCTGAATTTCCTGGGTTAGATATTTTCTAATTTAATTTCTCTTCTATTTGCTTTAATTTTTTTTACAAAATTGGCTAAATACTTTTTAAGCGTTTTCTTTCACTTCATGTTTATTCTCGCTTTTATTTGCTTTTCATGTTCTTACACATTAATTAATTTTTACTATTTATTCATTACTTTCTTAGGTTATTTTTTGTCTCCATTCGTCAGCATCATGGAAGGCGAGCGAGAGGAGAGCAAATACCCGATCTGGAACACTTTTAACTCTAACACTGTGTAAATATTCCTTGTACTAATGCGTGTTAACTGCAATTACACACACACATTTTATATATAATATATATATATATATATATATATATATATATATATATATATATATATGTTTTGCATGCAAATAGTATGTAACCTTTATTCGGAGCATGTTAAACACACCCACATAGGTTCCTCCAACCAGCGAACCATCGTTAAGGGTTTGGTGATGGGGCCCCATCATCAAATCAACGACTCGGTTCAGCCAATTAAAATGCGAGTTTAACAATGACAAAGGTGACGTGGTTACCACTCGCGGTTTGTCATTGGAATTCCTGCATAGAGCTGGTTGTGGAAAGTTGTCTCTCTTTTGGCTGCTGCTTAGCCTAGACAACTGTGGCGTGCACTAAACACTACTCCTTTGTATATAGTGTACATTTTAATTGGCTGAACCGAGTCGTTGATTTGATGATGGGGGCCCCATCACCAAACCCTTAACGATGGTTCGCTGGTTGGAGGAGCCTATGTGGGTGTGTTTAACATGCTCCGAATAAAGGTTACATACTCTTGCATGCAACAATATATATATATATATATATATATATATATATATATATATATATATATATATATATATATATATATATATAATGTATATATGTGTGTGTGTGTATGTGTGTGTGTGCAGTCCATAAACATAAGATGAGTCATAATAAAAAAATGTAAATGAATAAAGAGTCGAGAGTTTGAAACGTGGTCCTTACATGTATCTGAGCCCCGTAGCTTATAATAGGATGAGTTTACAACTAGCTCATCTGTGATATATTTGCATTTCATCCCACAGCTCCAGAAGCTTTCGTGTAACATTTATTCACATGCTCCCTGAAATTCATAAGGACAAAGTCATAATGAATGAATCTCAATGAATAAAGAAAAGAACTGCCAGGGACTCGATATGTGGTCCTTGCATATAGCAGTAAGGTCACACTTGATGTCGCTTCACAGAAGGGCTGTCTGTGAAATCATCCTATTGCGAGCTGAGCTGTAAGTAGCCAGGGAGAACTAAACAAGCTGCAGATGTGATCCAGAAAGTGGCTACTGGAGTTCAATCCATACAAATACAAAGTCATATGGACAGGAGAGAATAACATTATTTGAAATAAGACAAATAAGAATATGTAAGTCATATGTTTTAACATTATTAGGTTAACTACATATAAGGACCACGGTTGGGACCCCTGTCCATTCTTCCGAGAATTCATGGCCAGTCGCTTATTGCAATTTATTGAGAATATGTGAACTGTGTGGCTTTGAGATGTATGAGAGTGTGTTGAATGAGAGTTTCAGGGGCTGTGGTATGAAAGTAGGTGCTGCATTAGAGCTTCAGGGGCTGTGGTATGAGAGCATGTGTTGAATGATAGCTTTAGGAGCTGTGGTATAAGAGTAGGTGTTGCGTGAGAGTTTCAGGGGCTGTGGTATGAAAGTAGGTGCTGCATCAGAGCTTCAGGGGCTGTGGTATGAAAGTAGGTGCTGCATCAGAGCTTCAGGGGCTGTGGTATGAAAGTAGGTGCTGCATCAGAGCTTCAGGGGCTGTGGTATGAGACAGCAGAACCACAGCTGGTGACGCTTATTCAAGCATTAATTAATATCTCACATTAAATTAATAACCCATATTAAATAATAAGTTTTGGAGTGCGTTTAAAAAATAATGTATATTTTAATGTAAAGGATTTGAATCCCAACTGAAATAGAGAATATCGGAATAATTAGAGAAGGAAATGACCTCTGTGAACAGACAAGGAAAAAAAAGGATATAACACTGGCTTTAAAAGAATGGGAAGAACAATAAGGTAACTTACGACGACGTTTCGGTCCGACTTGGACTGTGGATTAGTCACACATGGTCCAAGTCGGACCGAAACGTCGTCATATGTTTCTTACTCTTATCTGCGGGTTATTTGTGAGCATAAGAGTTATGTTATCCATTTTAGATTCCTTTTTTTATAGATGGTGTAAATTTTACTAAAAATTGGCACAGATTGTGCCAGTTTTTTAATAGAAGTTGATAGGGAAGATCCTTTAAACTAAAGGCCAGCTTTCCTCCTGAAGGGAGGTGCCTGGATGCTGGAGAGGGCCTCGTGAAGGAGAGGGCCTCGTGATTCAAGGAACTGCACTTATTCTCCCCTTTCTACGATCAAGTCTGAATTCCACAAGTGATATACGAGTCCTACGGATTTAGCGCTTACCCGTGAATAAAATAAACATTAGACAGCTTTGCTGATAATTATTGTAAAAATATTGGAATCATTAGAGTGAATGAAACTCTTGGAAGACAATAACTTGCTAACAAGTAAACAATTTGTTTACCTATCTGCAAATTCTTGCATATTACTAAGTGTAACGAAAATTATTTAAGAAAGAAATGGACTGATATTATTTATTTAAATTTTAAGAAAGTTGCTGAATGATTTTTTACATGAAAAACTGATTTGGGATCTGAAAAAATTACAAAGAATTGACGGCAAAATATGTCAATGGGTGACAGACGTACTTAGAGAAATATGATAACAGTTTTAGAAGGAAATAATGGCGTGGAAATGTGACAGTGGGACGTCACAAAGATCATTACAGCAGACTAACAAACACCTCCGGTGTGATGCTTCCCAAACTACCAGACCAAAACACTTCAGGAGGTAGAGAAATTCGCCACCAGACGAGTAAGGAACAAGAACTATGTAGAAAGACTGAACGAAGTTGTTCTTCATGTCCGTGGAAGAGAGAACATCAATAAATAGAAATACTCCGAGATTTATATAAGGTGGAGAGAGAGAGAGACCGTGAGAGAGACCAGGGCGTTGGAACACTCAAGGAAGGTGATCACCACTTTAGGGGTTAGAGCTTAGAATCAGTTATGAGTTTAAAAATAATGACTTCAAAGGTATTTCACATCAACCAAGAGAAAGTTAAAGTTGGAACCGAGAGCTAGAGCTCGGCACCTGGAAACCAAGAGAGGTAAATACACAAGAATTTCACATTTCTTGGGTTGATTGTATGATTTTCTGTAATCAGTTTTAATGAGTAGAAACCTTTATCATAAACAAAAATATTCCTGCGTAGTGCACATCAATATTGTTTACTCTCACCTTACGTAATATTACTTTCAATGGACTTTACAATTTAACGTTGCATAGCCCCTGAGAAGGATGAGATTATTGATGATCTTCCTTGTCCGTCACTGATAATTAACTCTGGATAGTCTAACTGCAAATCAATACTTATTTACTTCTGTCAACTTGAGCGATTGAAGCTGAAACTCTTTAAGTTAGGTAAATGTGCAACTGAGAGCAAGAGTGATGGAGCGGCTGTATCTGAGATGTACCTGGGGAAGCCTTGTTTATGGTCGATTAACCTTGTTTATGATTAATTAACCTTGTTTATGGTTAATTAAACATTTTGTTACAGGACCCACATTGGCCTTATGTTATGTATTTAAGTTTCTGTGTCACGAACTATGAGAGAGACTGCTACCTAAGCATCTCAAGTCTCGAGATAACAATACAAAACATATTAGGTAAAAGGACACATGTGAAACTAATGTGACATTTTGTTGTGGCAATATTTTTCTCTCCAGTTTTGTCAAGCCGTTACAACAGCTTGACAAAGGTCCTTGAGAGCGAAACGTTGCCACAATAAAATATCCCATTAGCTGCACATGTGTCCTTTTACCCTATCATAATGCTGGTAATTCTACGAACATTATTACAACTATGTCATTATTGCCTTTGATCTTGCACAACTTATTTCCGTCCTGACCTATACAGTTACTGAGAGTCACTGATTGATCTATATCTTTGACGGTGGCCTCAAATTGCTTCAACAATTTTTAATTTCATCAATTTTCCCATACTGGAGGTTCCGCTAATTGGTCTATATTTCGAAGTTAACGACGTATCTCCCGCTTTGTAGATAGGTATCGCATTGACTATTTTCCACTGATAAAAAGATTAGCCAAAGGTTTCCTAAGTTTCTCTTTATGTTCCTCTATAACCCTTGAAAACAGTTCATCAGGATCCGGGGATTTGTTTGGTTTTAATTTAGCTATATGTCCGCGAACTATCTCACTATTTTGGGTAAAACGATTGATACATTTGCATGTGACATTTTATTGTGTGAACGTTCCGCTCTCCAGGAACTTTGTCAAGTTGGTACAAACAATACAGCGACAGTCAATGCAGAGGTTTACACTATATCCCTATGGATGCTGTGCCAGAATATACGTAGGCAAAACAGCAAGAAACCTCGAAACAAAGTCTCAACGAACACATTAATGCATGTTGGAAGGATAACATAAGAAAGGAGGAACACTGCAGCAGGCCTGTTGGCCCATACTAGGTACGTCCTTCACAATCCACCCCAGGTATACTTTTGGTATAACCCCCAACGCTTTTCTTACAACACCGGAATTCCGCCAACCACCTGATGAAATTCAACGACGCCCGCCTAGTGAATCAAGAACCTAATTTCCTTGAGTCATTCCTTTTTTTTTTATTTCCCTCTTTATTTGAATATATTTTTTTTTAAAGAAGTTAGTCACTCTCTGTCCTCTACTGTCTCTCTCTCTCTCTCTCTCTCTCTCTCTCTCTATCCATTCCTATGCATGTTAGTAAATGTGATGAACAATCATGTTTTTGAACATTTTTCTGAGGTATCTTGATAATTTTTGTTGCTTTCTTTCCTCGTCCTGTAAAATATTTGTTCCCAGACACACCCATATTATTTTCTTAAATCAGTATTAAGTCCTAGGCAACTGCAACGGCCCCTTCGAGAGAGTCGGCTAATGCTACCACACCAGCCCTAGAACTTCTAGGGCTGGTGTGGTAGCATTAGCCGACAAACATAACATGCTTGTCATAGAAGTTACCCCAGTGTTAATGCGATTGCAATTTCTTCGCAGTAAATTCGTAAGGCAAGAACGCCCCTTTAGGAAGCCATACTGTGATTTATAAATAAAACTATCTTCCAAAATGTCTTCGAATTTCACTCACACTGATTTCACTATCATACACTTGAGGTTAGGCTGACCATAATATAATTTGAAGCCCAGGACTTCTCTCCCAATTTGTCATTATCCACTTATCTAGCACAATACACATTTGTAGTGATCTGTTAAAGAGACTAACAAATAGTTTCCTAATCTCTTCCTTACATCCCATTAGAATAAATAAAAACAGCTCATTCGTGGGATTTTGCTTGCATCTTCTTATGGATTAACGAGAGGAAATAAGTGTTCAAGCAGGGACACATTTCTCTGTTAGTAACACATTAACAGTGTTACTAACAGTAAGCTAACCTAACTTACATTTAAGTGGGCCTATCTTGTTCCTACTCTTATTTCTATATGCCAGTAACAAACCCTTTGGTTGGTCTTTGATTTAACTGTAATCTTACTTTCATTTCTTTTGGCTTTCCTTATTCCTTTCTTTGACCTCCCTTTATTATATTGCTAGGAAAGGAGCCCCCCTCTTCTCTTTTAAAGTTGCTTGCAAATGATCCTCTCTATACTAAACCGATTTATAGTCCACTGTTGACCAACATAGGATAAATAATATTTGATGTAATTTCTGCATTAGGCTTATATGTGCCTTGGGCAGTTTGACTAAAGCTTTGGAAAATGTCTTGTTGTTAAGCATCACTTCCGTCTATTGCACCTCCCTCACGATAATCTCTGAGAGGGAGAAGAGTTTACAGATCAAACAGTTTTCTGGCTCGTGGACTACAACATCAACAGTCTCAGTGTTGTCAGTGAACCTGAGTCATAAGTCATGAATCAGACATTAATACCTACAAAAAATGAAGAGTGAAGCTTGGCTAATTGTTCATTATAATTTCGTGTTTCTGTGTCACCAGTATTGCTCATGATAATGCTGTCGTCTGTGACTTCTCTTTTATAGAGACTCTTGTTATAACATCTTCAGGTTCCCAGGAAGACTAAACGTTTCCAGGTGGGGGCGACGTTCCCCTAGTACCCCATAGTCGTGGGCCTGGTTTGTGTGTGTGTGTACTCACTTATTTGTGGTTGCAGGGGTCGATTTACCGCTCCTGGCCCCGTCTCTTCGCTTATCGTTTCTAGGTCCACTCTCTTCCTGTTTCAAGAGCTTTATCGTACCTCTCCTTAAAGCTGTGCATGGATTCTACCTCCACTACATTATTCCTGATAACTATGACTGAAAAAATACTTCCTAACATCCCAGTGACTCATCTGAGTTAACTTTAGTTGTGACCCCTTGTTGTTGTGTCCCTTCTCTGAAACATTGTCAATTCCTCTCAGTTTTTTATACGTTGTTACCATGTCCCCCTATTTTTCCTGTCCTCCAGTGTCGTCAGGTTGATTTTCTTTAACCTCTCCTCATAAAACATGCCCCTTGGCTCCGGGACTAGTCTTGTTGCAAACATTTGCACTTTGTCTAATTTCTTGTCGTATTTGACCAGGTGTGGGTTCCATACCGAGTGTTACATACCCCAAGATGGACCTGTCGTACACGGTGTACAGTGTTGTGAATGACTCCTTACTTAGGTGTCGAAATGGTATTCTTAGGTTTGTCAGGTGCCCATTTGCTGCAGCAGTTATTTGGTTTATGTGCGCCTCAAGGAATGTGTTCGATATGATACTGACTCCAAGATCCTTTTCCTTGAGTGATGTTTGCAGTCTTTGGCCACCTAGCCTATACTCTGTCTGCGGTCTTCTTTTGCCATTCCCCCCGTGTGTGTGTGTGTGTGTGTGTGTGTGTGTGTGTGTGTGTGTGTGTGTGTGTGTCCGTCTTAGTTCCTGTCCCCGCCTCTCAGCTTGCTGCTTGCTGATTCACTCATGGTCTCGTGTGCGTGTTGATAGTGAGGAGATATAACACACAGTGTTCAGTCATCAGTCTCACTCTCCACTGCCTATGAAATACTTTCTGAATGCGTCTCTGACGCCACCTGAAGTAACTCCCGTAGTTGCTTTGCTCGTCTCAGAACCTTTTCTGTAACTACTTAAGGTTCGCCATATATTTTCCCATCGTTAACACATCATTTCCGACCAGCAACTGTGTACCGTGAATGGGGAATTCATCAGAGCACCATACAGATATAGCTAGTGAAAAAACTTGCTCTCAAGAGGCTGCAATGATTAACTTTAACCAGGAAGTAGTAAATCCTTGCATTAAGCTTCTTCATAGGCGTATGTTAAATAAGCCAAGGCAAGTTTGTGAATGTGCTTTATGATACATGTCAGACTGGCATTTGTTTATGAATATAATAATAAGACTGCAGATGAGTTGATCTGCTAGTTGGAGGGTTTGTCGTTTCCTGGTGGGAATCGAGACGATAGTTGACGGATTGTCCAGAGATTAATCCACGTAAAACTTGACTGAATTGAATCGTGCCACACCGCAAGTCAGGTACACACATTCCCGTGAATTCTATTGTACTCCCTTGGAGTTAATTCGGAAATTTGATTAAATGTAAAGGTGCATTTTTTCTGTCGGCTGACCAAGCCAGACAATTCAAGACTGAGAAAAGTAAAACATTTTTTGCTACTTATCTATGGATAAAGGCCAAATTTTTTTATCTCCATGAAACAAGTACTATAACTTAACCCAAAATGGACAACAATGCTTACGCGAACTAGATCCGCAGCTGTGGAAGTAATTCACTACCGAAGAAAGAAAATGTCAATTAAAGGACATAATTCTTATAGAACACAACAGGGGTTCTTAACCGGGGGTATCCATACCCCTTGGGGGTGCGGGACTCGATCTCTAAACAATTTAAAAAAAAAAAAAGTTATTTTAGAATAAACTATATCAGTTGTTTTGTTCCCAGCTATACGTATGTTAAGTCAAACTAAACCACTGACATTTTTGAAGTCATACTGGATGGATGATGATGATGATGATGATGATGATGATGATGATGATGATGATGATGATGATGATGATGATGATGATGATGATGATGATGATGATGATGATGATGATGATGATGATGATGATGATGATGATGATGATGATGATGATGATGATGATGATGATGATGATGATGATGATGATGATGATGATGATGATGATGATGATGATGATGATGATGATGATGATGATGATGATGATGATGATGATGATGATGATGATGATGATGATGATGATGATGATGATGATGATGATGATGATGATGATGATGATGATGATGATGATGATGATGATGATGATGATGATGATGATGATGATGATGATGATGATGATGATTGATGATGATGATGATGATGATGATGATGATGATGATGATGATGATGATGATGATGATGATGATGATGATGATGATGATGATGATGATGATGATGATGATGATGATGATGATGATGATGATGATGATGATGATGATGATGATGATGATGATGATGATGATGATGATGATGATGATGATGATGATATATATATATATATATATATATATATATATATATATATAATGTATGTACACTGAGATGTCTGTGAATGTATGTACACAGAGATGTCTGTGAATGTATGTACACTGAGAGATGTCTGTGAATGTATGTACACTGAGAGATGTCTGTGAATGTATGTACACAGAGATGTCTGTGAATGTATGTACACTGAAAGATGTCTGTGAATGTATGTACACTGAGAGATGTCTGTGAATGTATGTACACTGAGAGATGTCTGTGAATGTATGTACACAGAGATGTCTGTGAATGTATGTACACTGAGAGATGTCTGTGAATGTATGTACACTGAGAGATGTCTGTGAATGTATGTACACTGAGAGATGTCTGTGAATGTACGGGAATGACACTGAGAGATGTCTGTGAATGTATGTACACTGAGAGATGTCTGTGAATGGATGTACACTGAGAGATGTCTGTGAATGTATGTACACTGAGAGATGTCTGTGAATGTATGTACACTGAAAGATGTCTGTGAATGGATGTACACTGAGAGATGTCTGTGAATGTATGTACACTGAGAGATGTCTGTGAATGTATGTACACTGAAAGATGTCTGTGAATGTACGCTGAGAGTTTAATCCCAGTCTTGTTACTGATGTATTCTTGGCTGCTGCTAAACTGGTGACATACAACCATGGAGATATGGGTAGGCTTCAATCCCAATTAACATAACTAATCACAGGCACAACATTACTTTATTATAAAGTTTTCATTTTCCTTTACAATCTTTTACTCTTTTCCTTATTTCCTTCTCATTTTTCTTTATCTCCTGCCAAAAGAAATATTAGATTATAAAAAATATTTTTGGAGATAATTTTTAACTTTTCTTTCTGGTATTTTAATCAACGTTGATTTAAATATTTTGAAGGATTTAAACTGCGAGAGCAAAATGAATTAATATTGTAAGCTAAATAAATATTCTAGAGAAAAGAATGATTGGATATTTTAATGAGAGAGAGAGAGAGAGAGAGAGAGAGAGAGAGAGAGAGAGAGAGAGAGAGAGTGTCTAAATATCTTTTCATTCCCCCTATTACTCGTAATTTACACATTACCAGTTAACCGCCTTGATTTATTAGAATAATAATCATTTATCTCTAACGAAGACAAGTTTAGAAAATGTTGAGTTACAGTTTAACTAGGACGACACAACGTGGGATAGAGGCGGCACTCAGAGTCCGCCTGTGTTCGTGGTCGTGACTCTGATGGTAAAAAGTCTTAAACCGGGAGAACTTTACTAGAGACGACTTAACAAATATATAAGACGAGTTAATATAGACAGGAAGAGCGATTATTTCTCTTTTTTCTCTTTTCTCTGATATCCCAATTAAAGGAGACTATATACACATGATAAAACAAAGGAGGGAAGAACGGATGGTTCTATTAAATTCTCTTAAAACACAAAGAAAATTAAAATAACAGATCAAGGACATGATAATGTGAGAAATCACAAAAGCGCTTGTTACTTCACAATTTTTTTTTCACATTGATTGTTTTGAATATTGTAATATCACTGCTTACACAGGATCGAATCCTGGCCAGTCGCAGTTCTGTTAATGATTCAAAATCACTTGTTTCGTGATTGCATTAATATACAGACTGCTCGTGAAGGATGGTAAACCAAACAGGATGAGGCTGAAATTAAGTCTCTGAGACTCCACGACCATGTATGTTCTCTCACCAGCGAAACACGCTCAGTTCCGCTGAGCACCTGGTGTTTGAGAATTTGTGGTCCAGTGGATAGAGGGATGTTTACTCTGTCCTGGTCTCACAGGGCTGGGATGGTGACGCAGGATCGAATCCTAGCCAGCCGCAGTTCTGTTAAGATTCAAAATCACTTGTTTTGTGATTGCATTAATATATATACGCCGTGCCGAATAGGTAAAACTTGCAATTTAGGTTTAAATAGCAACGCTCTTCTTGGCGAATAAGTCAAGCGAAAATGTGTGTATGCAATAATTTCGCAAAAATCATTCCGAACCTAACGAAAAAAAACGTATTTCATTGTGTTTGTTTATTATTAAATTATTGTAAACTTATCTAAAATATATTTAATTGGATTAGGCTAAATTAAATTGCGCTTGTTATAAGGCTAGGTAAGATTTATAATTTTTTTTTTTTGGTACAAAATTATTAATTTTTACATTAACATAAATGAAAAAATATACATCTTTAAACGTATAAGAGAAATTTTTAGAAAGGACTTAATTTTAAATGAATTCTTGCTAATTGACCAATTTTACCTATTCGGCATGACATATATATTTACTTATTTCTTGGCTCATCGTTACACCTAAGAATACATGGGCGAGGATTTCCATGTTATAGAAGGTGATAAATTAGACATATGCAACTTTGGCAAAGTAGATTAATGGAGATGAAATAGTTTCGACGAATTTAGTTAAAATTGAGTTATATTTTTTAATTGAATTATGTAATGGGAACAATTTTCGGATTTATTTGGATTAAGTAACAATCATGACAGGATATGTTAAACCAATAATCTCTTCAGAGCAAGTTAGGTCATTCACAAATAACGCGCACGTAGAAGACACGATAAGACGGCGTTTCGACCCCACCTGGATCACTTACTAGTCACTAACATACGAAGGTAACGGAGTCAGTATATATAGGAAAGGAGGGCTCCCTTACCTTCGTATGTTATTGTTAATAAATGACCGAAACGTCGTCATATAGTTTCATACTCACATGTGAGAGTTATCTGTGTATTGTTTCAGTCAGAGTGTTGTGCCTTTTTTGTTTTTTCACGTTAAGTTGTTTAAGTGAACGATCATATCAGGTAAGTTAGGATTGTTCAGGTACAATCAATGTAGTGATCACATTATGCAGAATAAAGGAGTGACGTCGCTGGAACAATATGTTCAACACTGAATTTTAATGAAACGATAATATATTGCATATATATTGCTATCCACTTTCCCCTTCCCCCCATCCAACCCCCCCTCCACCCTCACTGTCATCCACGCATAAAATATATCAATTGCAAACTCGCATTAATCATTGCAATGAATGAATTTAGCAACACGGCATTATATAATTATAAGTAATATAATTAATTACCATGCCTGTGTTCAATTAACGTCATTCAGTTGAAAAATATTGGCTGGTGGGTAATATTTACGTCCCCCTGGTGTTGGTGTTTGGATTTTATAAGTAAATAAATGCGATTTTTACCAATGCTAAGTGAAGATTTAACCAAGATGTGTGTGTGTGTGTGTGTGTGTGTGTGTGTGTGTGTGTGTGTGTGTGTGTGTGTGTGTGTGTGTGTGTGGCGTGTCATATAAAAATACTAAGAAATGCAAACGACACTAGCAATCTTTTCTTCATAAAGCTGAAATATGAATATTAATAAAATTTGTATTCATTGATAAATTTTACAAGTATAATAGGAGGTAGTGGCATGAACTATTTTCTCTTAGTATATTCACTGAGAGTTTGTTTTAATCCTTAGTTTAGGGGTTAAGACATTCCTGACGGATGGTGAAGAGGTTGCAGTCAGCCTGAGTTTCGAGTACCCCTTTTGTAGTCTATAGGCTTTAAACCCCATTAAAGTAATCAATAACTATATTGTAAAATTCTAGCTTGCTCTAACAAAATTTAATAATCCGTTTTCAATTTATAGATGGAGTAATTTTTAATTTGCTTCAAATCAAAGAAGGTACGAAGGTACACTCTACAGTCATCTATACTGTGCTGTCTGCGCACCTCTGACAAGACAGCTATTGTATGAACGAAGAAGAGTGAATTTCCTTTTTTTTTCGGGATTACCCTAATTTGTTAGGAGACGGTTCGTTTGTTAAAAAAATTATGAATCTTGTATATATCACTTATTATGGTTTAACTTATTTTATTTTTAGCAACCAAACAAAAACTCAAAAATAGGCTTTATGAAGTAAACAGTTTGCGTCATTTTGGTTTAACTAATTATTTAACAAAACTCTGTAGAGCTTTCATTTAAGTTTATTTTATTATCACTTTTTTTAAAATCGTCTCTCTACTTTTCACTAAGATAATATGTGACCATTAATTAATCTGCTCTTTTTCCTGAATCTTGAAACTACAAACTAAACTTCCAGTAAACTTTTATTACAACATTAATCTTCTGACTCTCTTTGTTGAGACACAAAACTATGTCACTAACTAGCTATGAGTTGCAGGTGTAAGGAGACCACCTATTTACTGTTAAATGGTCAGGTGTAAGGAGTGTGACATCCAGGTACCTATTTACTAATA
This sequence comes from Cherax destructor, assembly GCA_009830355.1. Taxonomy (NCBI): domain Eukaryota; kingdom Metazoa; phylum Arthropoda; class Malacostraca; order Decapoda; family Parastacidae; genus Cherax; species Cherax destructor. The sequence goes on along the minus strand of WNWK01001451.1, from coordinate 237,955 downwards.
AATGAATAGGTGCAGTAAGTGGAAGGAAACTGTCACTTACGTATCTATATTCTGTTAAATGAACAGGAGCAATAGGTGCATGGAGACTCCCAGTCACCTATTTATTTCTAGGTTAACAAGAGAAGCAGGTGTAGGGAGTCTTGCAAAATTTATCACACTGCGTAGAAATGTTAGCAAGTTCTCTGTTGTGAATCTGGGAATGTATTACCGAGTTACTAGGTAGATAATGTATCGAGTTACTAGGTAGATAATGTATCGAGTTACTAGGTAGATAATGTATCGAGTTACTAGGTAGATAATGTATCGAGTTACTAGGTAGATAATGTATCATCGAAGACGGTGGTGGTGGTATCCATTGTCGTCGTTGTTGTTGTTGCTGCTGCTAATAATTAAATTATTTTCACTATTATGATCATCTTTGGTTGGTTAATTTTGCTTAAAATCAAACGACGACACGAGGGTAACTGGGGCTGCATGTCACCTGTTTCCTACCAGCTAAAAATATTTTAATCTTACTATAATAATAATAATTCATGTTAAGCACTAAACCCATGTGGGTCAATCATCGCAAGACGTGGTGGAGGCTTGATCCTCCGTCTGCTGAGCCCCATATAGGAGCTCTTCCTTCTTGTACTCATCTAGATGTAACTCTCAGTGTATAATTTTTATTGTTGTTTTAGCTGTTATTATTAATATTGGTAAACGCTGAGTGGAGTCATGCTTGAACATAAATTATTATATATCATATTTTTATTATTATTACAGAGAAGTTCAACCCGTGAGGGTCGTGCAGCGCCTTGGGAAAAACAGATTTGATTAAAAAAAAGTTAATTGTAGCGCTGCTTATTTTCACGAAGAGTCATTCACCTTTTTTTTCAAAAATATAAAACTAAGCAAAATATAGGGAAAAATATCTTATTTTACAACAAATAAAAACTAATTTTATCAAGGGTTTTTATTCAAAGTTTATTTTTATATAAAGTTCAAGACTCTTGTCGACAAATATTATTTTAAGTTCTTGAAACTTTTAAAAATCATTATTTACTTCAAATTGTGTTCTAGTATTTACTAATATACTGGATAATTCGGTAAATAAAATATACTGATAAACACATTGGCTTCTTCAGTACAGTTTTAAGAGGTAACTTGTTTACACTTTACTGTTTTGAAAACCATGATTATGTGGTTGAGTGGGCATTACTGGCAGCCTGGATAAGGTCTCGTTCACATGACCAAAAGTTCACAACCTGTCATGGGATGAGAATGCTGTTTGCTTATGGGTTATACAAAGTTAAATATGCGTAGTGTACTGTATACGTGTCCTCTCAAGCCACTATTAATATTTACACATTGTAAATCCTTTATTAAAAATATTTATTTTGAGGATGCGAAGATTAACGGAGTTTCCTTGGATCAAGAACATGTCACCAACATTTGTGCACTCGCGTTTAGGGCTAAGAACCGAAAATCCTTTGCATAAATGAACTTTTCAACAAGGTGCTGCACTTCTATTTAACCTATGCAGTGGTGTGAAAAAAGTGGCTTGGGTAACAAAGGCAGCTATATAATTATTAATATAATTACTCTCTCTCTCTCTAAGAGATCAGTATACTAAAGGGTTATAACTATGACCATAATTTTTTAAAGGGGTGGACCGGTAAGCCAGCGGAAGGCCTCGGTCAGATGACTAAAAGCTCCAACGGAGGCTCTTGCTCACACAAGATGGAACTTACAAAGATGACAACAAAGAAATGAGTAAGATACTGAAATCTCAATACGACTGTGTTTAGCGACCCACTAATCAGTCTAAAGATCGACAAACCAAATCATTTTTTTCATGAATGAGCCTCAAAATCCTGTCAACGTATGCAAAATTTCTGACATAACCTTAACTCCACTAGACTTTGAGAAAACCATTGACAATATGCCCATGCACTCAGCCCCGGGCCCAGACTTGTGGAAAACTCTGTTCATTAAGAAATGGAAAAAAAAAAAAATTGCAGAACCTAAGTATGCTATGGAGAAGGACCATAGACACATGTGAGATTCCAGTCACAGAAAACAACAGATATATCCTCACTCCATGAAGATGGAAGCAAAGCAATAGCAAAGAACTATAGACCATCAGCTCTAAAGTCCCACATAAAAATCTTTTAAAGTTCTAAAAAGCAGGATTGCAAACCACTTGGATTCCCAGCAGTTGCACAATCAAGGGCAACATGGGTTCAGAGCAGTTAGCTCCTGCCTCTCGCAACTACTGGACCACTATGATATGATCTTGGATGCATTGGAAAACAAACAGAATGCAGATGTAGTATACACAGATTTTGAAAAAGCCTTTGACAAGTTCGATCATGGTGTAATAGCACACAAAATTAGTGCTAAAGGGATAGCTGGCAAAGTGGGCAGATGGATCTTCAACTTTTTAACCAATCGAACACAAATAGTAGTAAACAGAGTTAAGTCGGAAGCTGCCATAGTGAAGTACTCCGTTCAACAAGGCACAGTACTCACCCCCATCCTGTTCCTCATCCTCATCAGACAGACAGAGGTTTAAACCATAGCACCGTATCATCCTTTGCAGACGATACTAGGATCTGCATGAGTGTCACCCATTGAGAACACGGTAAATCTCCAAGAAGATATAAACCAATTTTCCAATAGGCAACGGAGAACAATATGATGTTCAATGAAGACTAATTCCAACTACTCCCCGTTATGGAAAATTGGAGGAAATAATAGCTAGAACTGAGTACACTACAAACTCTAATCACATCATACCTAGAGTTTACCTGGAGAGGGTTTCGGGGGTCAACGCCCCCGCGGCTCGGTCTGAGACCACATTGTGGATCAGGGTCTGATCAACCAGGCTGTTACTGCCGGCAGCACGCAAACTGACGTACGAACCACAGCCCGGTTGGTCAGGTACTGACTTTAGGTGCCTGTCCAGTGCCTTCTTGAAGAGCGGAAAAGTAATGTGAAGGACCTGGGAGTGGTAATGTCTGAGGATCTCACCTTCAAAGATAACATCAGTGCCACTATCACATCTACGAGGAAAATGATAGGATGGATAATGAGAACCTTAAAAACAAGAGATGACAAGCAAATGGTGAACCTTTTTAAATCACTTGTTCTCTCTAGGCTGGAATACTGTTGTACATTAACATCTCCATTCAAGGCACCACCACTACCACTCCCACTATCACCAATGCCACCACTAACACCATCACTACCAATATCACTAATACCACTACCACCACCACTATTACCACTATCACACTATCACTAATACCACTACCTCTCGCACTGTCACCAATACCACCATCACTTCCACTATCATTAATACCACCACTATCACCACCACTACCCCAATACCACTACCACCATCACGACTATCACCAGTACCAGCACTGACTTTTGTCTATTACTGAGTACTTAGTAAAATTTTACATTATTTAAGAAATAAAGAATAATATTTCAAAGTTAATATATCTTTCAATCAAGGTTCTCATTACATCAAAGTTCCCTGTAGAGGCTCCTCTTAATCAAGGTCATATGTTCAGGATTCTAGATATCAAGATGCTCTTGATATCAAGGTAATGTTTAGAGGTTTCTTGACATCAAGGTCATGTATGTTGTTCTCGACATGACGGTCATGTATGAATTTCTCGACATCAAGTTAAATGTTTAGATTTGTCGACTTGAAGGTCACATTCTAATCATGGTTCACTTGATATTAAGGTACACATAGGGATTTCTCAACAACAACAAGGTCACATATGGATAATCCTCACAATAAATGTTTAGATAACTTCTTTGGTAAGGGCCGTTCTGCCATTGACCCCTTACTGCGCTTGGATACTTTTTTATAAATCAAGGTCACAATCAAATGAATCTTGAAAATAAGGTACACTTGTCATCAAGGTCTTACATGTAGGTTAATGTTCAACAAGGTAATCCTGACAAAGTCACCATAGGAACGTTCGTCTGAATCAAGGTCAATGTGTATGTTCCTTTTAATGAAGCTCAAGTTGACATTAACATGGTGTGGACATGTTAATCATAATTAACATCAACATGTAAGTGTAGTTTCCTTGGAAAGTGGAATCAAGGTACTTGTGACATCAATGTCCCATGGGGTCTTTCGTCTTAATCAAGGTATTCCTGACATTAAGATAAAGATGTGGAGCTTGATGTGAATGAAGGTACTATAGCCTTATTGTTATTATTTATGTTACAGGAGTTGGAGAAACATTTGAAAGGAGATTCGAAAAGGACACCAAGTGGACATACGCCGGCGGCGCCATCAACAACAACAACTGTGACCAGTCAAATAGAATATCGAGTTTTTTCGACATCAAGGTATACATAGAGGATCCTTTGAATCAATGTCCTACTGACATGTAGGTCATGTTGAGGTTTTTAAACATCAAGGTGCATTTAGAGGATTCTCACAATTAAGGTAGTTCAGACATGAAGGCACATAGGTACATGTACATAATCCTCCTAATCCATGTAGATGATGATCCTCGGGATCGAGGTATCATGACGTCAAGGTACATGTCGAGGTTTTTTGACATCAAGGTGCACGTCAATGATTATCATAATCAAGGGCTTATTGACATAAAGGTCATGTATAGTTTAAAAAATCAAGGTACTTGTAGAGGATCATGAGGACCAAGGTACTCCAAACATCAAGGTACATTTCATGGTTTGTCGACATCAAGGTGCATGTAGCATATCATCAGTCAAGGCACTATTGACATCAATGTAGTTGTCGATTTTTCTCGACATGAAGGTGAAGTATCCTCGGAATCAAGTGTCTACTGACATGAAAGTCATGTCAATATTTGTCAAGATCAAGGTGCATGTAGAGGATCCTTGGAAAGAAGGAACTACTGCTGACATTAAGGTACATTTCCTTTTATAAATAATTGAAAATAGTTAAGGCATCACAAATCATTGTTGGTCAAGGAAGAAGAAAGCCCTTTTTTTTAAAAAGTGAAGAGAAATAATAATTTTCTTGATTCAAAAAGTACTCAGGCAGCCAGGAAAAAGAATGAAAAAACTTGAGAACGGCACATGAGCACTATCAGTAATAATCAAATATTAAAGCAGGAGGCTATTGATAAATGAATTAATATCCTATCCTATTTGTAAGAGAGTATATTATTAATTTAGGAGAAAGGAAATATAAATTTTGATTATGGCATTGATTGAAAGATTTCCGAAAATGACTACAAGTATTGTCTTGAAACCAAGTGTACTCATGGATGGATGGATGGATAATAATCTCAGGTAAGACCCATAAGGGTGAAAAAGGAGATTTGATAGATAAAGAATAGTAGGTGAGAGGAGGTTTGATAAGGTGAAGGGGAAGAGCCAGGGCTAAACCCAGCTCGTGTACTCAAGCAGCCAGAAAAAGCATCCAAACGACGCATCATGCACAGTAGCGCCATCTCTGGTGTGAGGGTAAGAGAGTCAGTCAAGGTACCAATTATGTTATTTAAGAAAAGCACTGATTAACTAGTCATTTTTGGAGTAAACCAAGAGAAACATGTAATACAATGTGGCATTATGTTGTTTGATGATAGCAACAATACAATAATAATATTAATGTAGGTAAAATTAGAAAGCGTGTGTAAATAATAAAGTAGCCCACCTGTCACCAGTGGGTAGAGGCTACTATGTACCTTCACAAGAAACCTATATTTTTCTCTCAATACACCAGTGTTAATTTTTATATTTTGCTGTTATTTAACTTATTTTATACAAGTAGGTAATAATATTAATTTATAGAATATTCTTTGAAAATACTTGTTATTATTATTACATTAGGGGCTTCAATGATTATGTTGAATAATAAATTTGCATAAAAACATAATAAAAAAGATTAAAATTGGGTCATCAGTCATTTTGAATAAATGTTGTAAGTGAGAGTTGTAAGGTATGATAATAATATAATATATTAAATCGGGGTTTACCCCACAAACGGTTGGGTTTAGTCCTGACTCTTTCTCTTCGACTGCAGTTCTTCCTCTCACCGGCTGTTCTTCGTCTGTCCCCACTTCCCCCTCGCCCCTAGTGGGTCCTTACCTATGAGTCTCTGAATTACTTTATGAAGAGTAAGGTATGTATGGTATTGGCATTCAGTAGAATGCCAAAAATACTACTGCTACCTACTTATTGGTCTTGGAGGGTGGGGAAGGTAGCATAAGCTCTCATCCCTGCCCTCATAGAGAGTAGAGGAACTCTCCTCTAATCCCCCTTTTCGGGGGGGGGGGGTATAGTAAAAAAAGGAAATTTGGATAGAATGATAGAAGTACATATACAACTTTTTAAAAATATAATAGTTACCCTATAAATTAATGAAAGAAAACTAATGTATCAAAGAAAATTGTATTTTTTAAGCCGAAATTAATTTAAAAAATAAGGAAAGAGTCAAGTGGAGATTTGACATCACATTTGTAATTTAAACATATTTTAATAGATAATTGAATATTGATAGATTAATTTATTATCATGCAAGTCTCAAAAGGAAATATTAAAAGTGTAACAGGTAATAATATATTATGGAATCCATTGAAATAACATGAAAATATTATTATCCTTAACCTAACGTAATTTCAAGTAGCTTTACTTTGTCGGTCGATCACCATGCCCAGCCCTTCTAGGGCAGGGTAGGTGCCAAGGCTGGAGCTTGCTACCATCTGCGGCTCGCAAGCCTGCCCTTCCCGTCAGCCTCCTTCTGGCGGGGAAGGTGGTAGACCAGAGGGGCCTAGCAACTATCTACCCACCTGCCTCGTGCTTGTGGGCGAATATGGCTAGGCCTGGGACCAGTTGGTCCCACCGCTGAGGGGTACCCCCTCCCATGGGAGACTTAGGTCTCTGCTACTCCCACGCCAGGGAGCCGGAGCCGGGTCGCCATCTGGTAAAGACCCGGGCCGGGAGAATTCCCGGTGAATCAACACCTCCTCTTCCTTTACTTTGTCAGGAGCTTTCTTGGGATCTTCCTTGCAGTAATTCCACACAACCTTTCATGGGATCTTTCACCTTGCAATACTTTGTCAGCAGCATACAGAGGAAAGTGTTGGACCTTTCATTACTTCATCAGGAGCTTACAGAGCATCTTCACCTTACACGAGATCTTTCAGATTGCAGTAGTTTGTCAGAAGCTTAAACGGGATGATCTTTCACCTTTCATCACTTCATCAGGAGTATACAGAGGATCTTTCACCTTGCACTAGTTTGTGAGGAGCTTACATGTGATCATAGCTTATCCTAATTTATTTTATGTTTTCCTAGGTTACTTTACGTTATCGGACATTGTTTTATAGTATCTTATATCACACATTAACATAGACTGTGTTATTCTATCCCAGACTATCTTATGGTATCCCACACTATTGTAGCCTAGGTTACCCTATCATATGGTATCCTAGACTATCTTATGCTATTCCAGAATATCATAGTGTATCTTATTGTATCACACAAGATAGCCTAGCATATCTTACAATATCCTATGGTATCATACCCTATCCCAGAGAATCTTATGGTATTCTACAGTATGAAAGCTACTGATGAAGTATTGTAAGTACTACAAGGTGAAAGATCCTTTATATGCTCCTGATGAAGTACTGGAAGGTGAAAGATCCTGTGTAAGCTCCTGACGAAGTCATAAAAGGTGAAAGATCCTGTGTAAGCTCCTGATTAATGAAGTACTGGAAGGTGAAAGATCCTGTATATGCTCCTGATGAAGTACTGTAAGGTGAAAGATCCTGTGTAAGCTCCTAATGAAGTCATACAAGGTGAAAGATCCTGTATAATCTGATGAAGTATGACTTCAGGAGCTTATACAGGATCTTTCACCTTCCAGGACCTCATCAGGAGTTTACACAGGATCTTTCACCTTCTATTACTTTATCAGGCGCATATACAGGATCTTTCACCTTCCAGTACTTCATCAGGAGCTTACAAAGGTTCTTTCACCTTCCAGGAAGTTACAGAAGTTCTTTCACTTTCCAGGAAGTTACACAGGATCTTTCACCTTCCAGTACTTTATCAAAAGCATATACAGGCTCTTTCACATTCTAGTATTTTATCAGGAGCATATGCAAAGGATATTTCACCTAGGTTAGGTCAGGTTAGGTTTCGTTTGCAAAATTCTGGGCGCTCCAACAGGCAGCAAAAGGACAGCTAGGATTTTTTTTTTTTTGGAGAGTTGCTTTCCCTCAGATGTTTCCAGATCTCTTCTTTGGAAATTCTGCCCTCTTAAGTTTGTTCCTCCAGGATTCGTCCTTTCTCCAAGCGATCATTGGTGGTTCTCCGAGAAAACGTTCTATACATGGAATCTATACATGTTGGAATTCTTCGTTGATCCATGTCCACAGCTCCTTTAGCTGTGTCTTGATCTCCCCGAAGAAGGTCTCACTATACAGGGATGGTAGAATATTCCTTGAATTTGTCCTTCTGTTATATGGTGCTACAAGTTGTTTCCTTTCGACTGTCCTCATTTTTCGCACTGCATTTCTCAGGCAATCATCTGGATAACCCCTTGCCCCTAAACAAGTCCCATATTTCCCTTAGGGATTCCTCCAGGCATGTTTCCTCAATGCAAATTCTTTTGATTCACAAAGCCAAGGAGTAGGGTAATGACTGCTTCAGGGTACATGGGTGTGACGATGTCCACAGCAAGTACTGGTGGGCATTTCCTGGCTTGTAGTATGTTTTGCTGTGTATTATTCTAGACTTGTGCTGCTGTGTTCCGAGGTCAACTTGAGGGATGGATGGGCCTTGTTTGCTCAAGTTTTAAGATCCTCCACCCTTCCGTCTCCTCTTATCACACAAAAAAATGTCATCTATATATCTCTTGTAGATTAGGGTGTCAGGTCCTTCCTACTTGTTTCTCTAAAAGTGCAATGGACAAAAATTTCGGATACTGCAACACTTACGGAAGCTCCTATTGGTGTCCCTGTCTTTTGCCTATACACCTTGTTGTTAAATTTGAGAATAGTATCTTGAATAGTATCTCACCCATGCCTCGCCCAGTGTAGTCTCACCCAATGTAGCCTCACCCAGTGTACCCTCACCCAATGTACCCTCACCCAATGTAGCCTCACCCAAAGTAGCCTCACCCAGTGTAGCCTCACCCAATGAAGCCTCACCCAGAGTAGCCTCACCCAGTGTAGCCTCACCCAGTGTAGCCTCACCCAGTGTAGCCTCACCCAATGTAGCCTCACCCAATGTAGCCTCACCCAATGAAGCCTCACCCAAAGTAGCCTCACCCAAAGTAGCCACACCCAGTGTAGCCTCACCCAGTGTAGCCTCACCCAATGTAACCTCACCCAGTGTAGCCTCACCCAGTGTAGCCTCACCCAATGTAGTCTCACCCAATGTAGTCTCACCCAAAGTAGCCTCACCCAGTGAAGTCTCACCCACAGTAGCCTCACCCAGTGTAGCCTCACCCAGTGTAGCCTCACCCAGTGTAGCCTCACCCGGTGTAGCCTCACCCGGTGTAGCCTTACCCAGTGTAGCCTTACCCAGTGTAGCCTCACCCAGTGTAGCCTCACTCAATGTAGCCTCACCCAAAGTAGCCTCACACAGAGTAGACACGCCCAGTGTGCCTCACCCAATGTAGCCTCACACAGTGTAGCCTCACCCAGAGTAGCCTCACCCAAGTAGCCTCACCCAGTGTAGCCTCACCCAGTGTAGCCTCACTCAATGTAGCCTCACCCAAAGTAGCCTCACACAGAGTAGACTCGCCCAGTGTAGCCTCACCCAATGTAGCCTCACACAGTGTAGCCTCACCCAAAGTAGCCTCACCCAAAGTAGCCTCACCCAAAGTAGCCTCACCCAGTGTAGCCTCACCCAAAGTAGCCTCACCCAAAGTAGCCTCACCCAAAGTAGCCTCACCCAGTGTAGCCTCACCCACAGCAGCCTCACCAGTGTAGTCTCACCCAAAGTAGGCTCACCCAGTGTAGCCTCACCCAAAGTAGCCTCAAGCAGTGTAGCCTCATCCAGTGTAGCCTCACCCAAAGTAGCCTCACCCAAAGTAGCCTCATCCAAAGTAGCCTCACCCAAAGTAGCCTCACCCAAAGTAGCCTCACCCAGTGAAGCCTCACCCAAAGTAGCTTCACCCAGTGTATTCTCACCGAAAGTAGCCTCACCCAATGTAGCCTCATCCAGTGTAGCCTCACCCAGTGTAGCCTCACCCAGTGTAGCCTCACACAAAGTAGCCTCACCCAGTGTAGCCTCACCCAGTGTAGCCTCACCCAGTGTAGCCTCACCCAGTGTAGCCTCACCCAAAGTAGCCTCACCCAAAGTAGCCTCACCCAAAGTAGCCTCACCCAAAGTAGCCTCACCCAAAGTATTCTCACCCAGTGTATCCTCACCCAAAGCAGCCTCACCCAAAGTAGGCTCACCCAGTGTAGCCTCACCCAGTGTAGCCTCACCCAGTGTAGCCTCACCCAGTGTAGCCTCACCCAGTGTAGCCTCACCCAGTGTAGCCTCACCCAGTGTAGCCTCACCCAAAGTAGCCTCACCCAGAGTCACCTTACCCAGTGTAGCCTCACCCAGAGTCACCTTACCCAGTGTAGCCTCACCCAGTGTAGCCTCACCAACTGAAGACTCACCCAGTGTAGCCTCACCCAATGTAGTCTCACCCAGTGTAGCCTAACCCAATGTAGCCTCACCGAAAGTAGCGTCACCCATTGTAGCCTCACCCAAAGTATCCTCACCCAAAGTAGCCTCACCCAGCGTAGCCTCAACCAAAGTAGCCTCACCCAGTGTAACCTAACCCAGTGTAGTCTCACCCAGTGTAGCCTCGCCCAGTGTAGCCTCACCCAGTGTAGCCTCACACGGTGAAGCCTTACCCAGTGAGCCTCACCCAGTGTAGCCTCACCAAAAGTAGCCTCACCCAAAGTAGCCTCAAACAGTGTAGCCTCAAACAGTGTAGCCTCACCCATAGCTTGAAAATTAGGAGGAGGTGCGGTGTTTTTAAAAGTATTATTTAGAAGGTTGAAGAGGGGTTGTTGAGGTGGCCTACGAAAGGTTCGTTGGATGTGTAAAGTTTTTGTGTGCGAGGAACTTATACTTCCAGCAAGCGTGCTTGAGCGTGTTAAATAGTAGCAATTGTTTTTTTATGACGATGTGCTGTTGGAGTATGAGAAAATTAACATTTATGAAGGGATTCAGAGAAACCGGCAGGCCGGACTCGAGTCCTGAAGGTGAGAGGTATAGAGCCTGCTTTCAGAAGGAGGAATATTAATATGTTGCAGTTTTTTAACTAATGTAGGCGCGCCTTTCGCAAGACAATGATGCAGGGAATGATGATGAAAGTGTTTCTTCTTTTTCAGACCACCCTGCCTTGGTGGGAGACGGCTGTTGCGTTAATAAAAAATATACGATTTTATAGCTTTATGTAACCTAATCAAACCTGAATATAATTTATTTAATAAGCTTGGCAAATTATGAAAGTTATATATATTTTCAAACAAATAATTTTTAGACTAGTTGGGAATTTCGTTGTACACAAATTTGTTTTGGGGTAATACCAAGAACGTCGTCGACCTCTGCTCTAAACTAACCCTACTTCCGTGTCGACAGCCTTTAACTAGTTACTACACAGTGCCATCCAAATATCCAATGTTCTCCCTAAAAAATGGGTTACACGGTGTGTATACACTGAGACATATCTTGTACAATATATCCTTTTTTGACAGTAGTATTTTTTGTTTGTTTGTTTAATCGTCAGGGAACATCCATTGAGACGAGTTTTGTCAATCGAGGACGCGTTCACTTGTTAAATAACAGATAATGCATCAGAGCTGAGTAGCAATAAATTAAAATGGGGGGTCGTAAGCGACACATTTCTGAAGACGTTTCTCCAACCAGTGGTTTCTCTGAAGTGGATATAGAGCTTATTTACTGGAATCAGTCCCGCCTCCTTAATGATGTTGAAAAAGGGGAGACAGTAAAAGAAGGGGTAATCAGTCCCCGAGGCTTGAAGGTGTTCACGACCCTTACTCTTGGTGAACAAGTCTGACGATGAGGAACTCCAATTAACAAGCTCTGCACTGAATTGATAAATCCTCTGGTTGGCGAAACGTCTTTAAAATAAAGATACCCAGATGTTTCATATATGTCTAATTCATCAACTTGTGGCTAATGTGTACCATCAAATGTTATGGGTACCAGTATTTAACCAACCGTTAGTGGACCGGTGTAATATACCCATGGTTAATCCTCTTGCCCATGCGGGATATCAATGATTAACCAACCGTTGGCTTACTCGTGGTTATGAATCCGCTGGCTTACCAGCAGCAATTAATCAATCGGTGCTGGGTATCACTGATTAATCAAGCGCCGGCGAACTAGTACTGGGAATCAATTATTTGGCAACCACCTGAGTACCTGTGTTATTCAGGATTTGCATGACGCTGCGGGTATCTGACCACCTTTTTGTAATGACATTGAATGCCAAGCCGCACTGACAACAACGCACACATACTGTACGTGTTCTGTACGAGATTTTCCACGTCCATCTCAACCTCTATGATGGTTAACACGTTTTGCGCTTTCGTATGTAATAATAAGATATGCAAATATATGCATGCATATATATATATATATATATATATATATATATATATATATATATATATATATATATATATATGTCGTGCCGATTAGGTAAAACTTGCGATTTTGGCTTAAATAGCAACGCTCTTCTTGCCATATAGGACAAGCGAAAATTTGTGTATGCAATAATTTCGCAAAAATCATTCTGAACCTAAAGAAAAAAATATATTTCATTGTGTTTGTTTATTATTAAATTATTGTTAAAGTATCTAAAATATATTTAGTTGGGTTAGGCTAAATTAAATTGCGCTTGTTGTAATAAGGTTAGGTAGGTTTTCAAAGTTTCTCTTGGTACAAAATTAAAATTTTTTACATTAACATAAATGAAAAAAATATATCTTTAAACGTATAAGAGAAAATTTTAGATAGGACTTAATTTTAAATGAGTTTTGCTAATTGACCAGTTTTACCTAATCGGCACGACATATATATATACACACACACACTAGACATTTCAACTTCACGTAACTTGTATATCATCAGTCACGATACATTTGCCCTAAAAATTGGGATTAAAATCAATTCTGTTTATACATCTCTTTACGCTAGGATAGTCCTGACACTGTTAATTTTTCGACGACCCTTGAGGTTGGTAAACGAATTTGGATCCAAGGGGTTACAGCTGTTCTTTGATTCTTCTAATATAGTCTAATTACTTCCAGCTCTCCCACTCCTAATGCCCTGTAATATTTCTTCTGATTTAACGTTTTGCTGTGGAAATAATTATGTACGTTGAGATTCCCATGTGATTAAATCTGCAAATTTGCAAGAGCCACCAACATTAATTTTGAACTTTAAGGACTACCATGAACCACGAGCGTGAGTGCAAGTTAATAACCTGACTCCATCTCCACAAAATTCCCTTGTTACAAAAAGGCGATAGCTATAAAGTATAGACATCTCCAGAGAATACTAGAAGGCCTCATCCCCCTCTAGCATTCAGTCTGTTTCTGTTTTTTTGTAACAAGTTGTCAGATTAAGATCAGGTCTAGTTATCCCTTGAATTGAGCGAAATATTAATAGAGTTTTGGGATTACAACGAAAAAAAATTGAGATCTTTAATACAAAAGGTGTCTAGGTGGATAATAAGTATTACATAGTTTAGGATACAAGCTCCTTCATATCTCTTGTAGCGCAATATTGAATTGTACATATGGTAATATAGTGCTGAGGGCACTTTTCAACAGTACAAATCGTGAGCACTTTACTATGATGAGACTTGAATACGAATAATACAAATATATACAAGTGTATGAATGTGTATGTGTGCTCAAAGTGTTTTTAATGTTTCAGTAAGACTTGACTCGAAATACTTAAATAGTGACTGATAATAAGTTCTTAAATAATCTATCTTCTCGACCATCAAGGCAATAAAAACAGCCAGCTTGTAAAAATGACGTAACATTCGCCAAACAGCAATAATGTATCAAGCAGCCACACAGCTTCAGGAACAAGGAAACAAAATAACGACCCTGAGGACCATCAGCAGATCCTCCATAAAAGGCATGAAACTCCCTTAATACGGAATCTAAATTTATCATAACTAAATCCCTGACTACGACGGTGCGTAGATGCCACACAAAGTAGGTCAGAAGCTTCAGCTTGGGACCTCTGCAAAACTTCAAAACCAATAAGTCTGAACGAGAGGTACGTTTGACGAGAGAGATCACTGGAGAGATATTTCTCGTAGAAGTCGTTGAGAGATGCTTCCAGGACTAGATGCAAATGGAGAGAGGTATGGACTACAGGCCTCATATCAGGGGAGATCACGGGACTCGCCCGTGCTACTCCATCGACGGCCCAAGGCACCGCCTGACACAAACAAGCGAGCGGTAGTTAGCAAAGCAGTTTGCGATGGTGGGCAGCCAATCACAACTCTTCAACAGCGAGCACAGTGAGAAGTGTCATATGTTACATCCTGCTACATACATAGCTAATATAATAAGTTAAATAATAATATAAAGCAAACTATTTTCATTTTTGCTATTAATAAAAATATCAGCAATATAAAATTATATGAAAAGGTAAATATATACATACAATATACACTATAAACATTGGGCCCCATTCAGGGGGCGCAATACTCCTAAATATAAACTAGCCTTGTTTTAGACTTGAGTGTTCCAAGAAAGGTATCACCGTCTTACATATCCCCAGCCTCATATATCTAAATGTATACAAGTTAGAACTAAACCTTCCCAAGTGGCCCTGGAGCTAGAGATTAGCAATTTTAAAATGTCCATGAGTTTTATATTCACACACTCTAGAAGCAGAGTACACTCAGATCAACACCTTCAAATATCCAAAGAAATGTATATCAACACCCGGAAAAACGTACAGGAGCTATAAATTAACACCGTCACCCTATAAATTAACACCGTCACCCTATAAATTAACACCCTCACCTTCGGGGATCAACACGGGGGCGTTGATCCCCGAAGGTGAGGGTATACCCTCTCCAGGTATACTCCAGGATGATTTTAGACTTTTATCATTTATTCCAGTATTCATGTTTTCGCCAATTTCCATCACGGATTTTACGTACGTCATATTCCGTCAGTAATTCATCTCTATACTTGCTCATTTTTTTCTGGACTCGAACGTATTATGAAAAGGATTTTTGTATCCACAGACATGTGTGCAATATTTATTTCCAGTGCTAAATAATTTATAAAGTTTAAAATAGTGTGGAGAGTACTGTTCTTCTGGGACTCTGGTGCTAACATTACAAGAACCAGTATTAACAATAGTGGGCAAACCAACCAAGTGAAACACCACTGATATCTACTCACGAGTAACATTACCTGGACAAGTATTCATCACAGTGGGTCAACCAACCATGTTTAACAAAACCAATATTTACTCATTAGTTGATTTTTCCTATTTTTATTTTCATTTGAAAATTTTCTTTCACTACTAATGTATCCTATCCACTATAACAGATCGCTTTTAGTTTATTCCATATTTGCTTTTAGTTTCAGTGATAATCTCTCACGTGGATTTATCGAATATTTTTCAAATCCCCGTAAACGTCATCTCTACACGTGTTACTTTATTGTGTAATTAGTTACTATTGTAGCAGCTTAAGAGATCTGATGAATTGGATTTTGATATGAAACCGATCTGTTCGACGGTTTAAAAAAAAGTGTGAATGTATGTGTGTACTCACCTAATTGTGGTTGCATGGGTCGATTCATAGCTCCTGGCCCCGCCAGGTGTGTCAGAGAGAGAGAGAGAGTTCGTGTTTTTCTATTTTAACATATTTCATTTGCACACATAACTTCAATACAATGAAAAAAAAAAGTGATATTAAAACAGTAAGAGCAGTGTTTCGAAAGCGTAACTGAACTTTACGCTAGGCAAGTCTACGTACACAACATAAGAACATAAGAAGAACATAAGAAAGACGGAACACTGCAATAGGCCTGTTGGTCCATACTGGGCAGGTCCTTCACAAATCAAACCCACTAAATCAAACCCCTCTCACTCATGTACTTATCAACCAAGGTTATTGAAGCTGAAACCAAGGTTTTAGCATCAATAACAGTCTGCCTAGAAGAGGCACACAGTTTCACTCATCAACCACGCTATTTCCAAACACCTGAGTGTCATGCCAGTGCAAAAACAAGCAACCTTCAAGGGTGTTTGTCGTTGCTGTAACAATAATAATTATTATTATTGCAACTACATTAATCAAGTGAATTAATATAATAATAAAAAAGCGCTAAACCCACATAGTACCTGGAGGGTGCGAGGCACTCAGGCTCGATTCAAAAAGGCGGATAGGGCAATATCTCTTGAAGCAAGAGTCCCACAGCGCCGTTAAGACACCTTGAGCGGAAAAACAGGTCAAAATAATTGTGCTTTACAACCTTACATTACAAAAGTCCAGTGTTACACGACCCATGAAACACAACGAATGGAAAATTGAAGTTCTATAGCCTCATTTAGAGAACCTCTTGTCAAGCACTGTGTCAAGCACTGTGTCAAGCACTGTGTCAAGCACTGTGTCAAGCACTGTGTCAAGCACTGTGTCAAGCACTGTATCAAGCACTGTATCAAGCACAGTATCATGCACTGTGTCAAGCACTGTATCAAGCACTATCATGCACTGTGTCAAGCACTGTATCAAGCACTGTGTCAAGCACTGTATCAAGCACTGTATCATGCACTGTGTCAAGCACTGTATCAAGCACTGCGTCAACCACTGTGTCAACTACTGTATCAAGCACTGTGTCAAGCACTGTCAAGCACTGTGTCAAACACTGTCAAGCACTGTGTCAAACACTGTGTCAATCACTGTGTCAAGCACTGTCAAGCACTGTGTCAAACACTATCAAACACTGTGTCAAGCACTCTGTCAAACACTGTGTCAAACACTGTGTCAAACACTGTCAAGCACTGTGTCAAACACTGTCAAACACTATGTCAAGCACTGTGTCAAGCACCGTGTCAAGCACTGTATCAAGCACTGTGTCAAACACTGTCAAACACTGTGTCAAGCACTGTGTCAAACACTGTCAAGCACTGTGTCAAGCACTGTGTCAAGCATTGTCAAGCACTGTGTCAAACACTGTATCAAGCACTGTGTCAAACACTGTCAAACACTGTGTCAAGCACTGTGTCAAACACTGTCAAGCACTTTGTCAAGCACTGTGTCAAGCACTGTGTCAAACACTGTCAAACACTGTGTCAAACACTGTCAAGCACTGGGTCAAGCACTGTATCAAGCACTGTGTCAAACACTGTCAAGCACTGTGTCAAGCACTGTGTCAAACACTGTCAAGCACTGTATCAAGCACTGTGTCAATCACTGTGTCAAGCACTGTGTCAAGCACTGTGTCAAGCACTGTGTCAAGCACTGTATCAAGCACTGTATCAAGCACAGTATCATGCACTGTGTCAAGCAATGTATCAAGCACTATCATGCACTGTGTCAAGCACTGTATCAAGCACTGTGTCAAGCACTGTATCAAGCACTGTATCATGCACTGTGTCAAGCACTGCGTCAACCACTGTGTCAACTACTGTATCAAGCACTGTCAAGCACTGTGTCAAGCACTGTCAAGCACTGTGTCAAACACTGTCAAGCACTGTGTCAAACACTGTGTCAAGCACTGTCAAGCACTGTGTCAAACACTATCAAACACTGTGTCAAGCACTGTGTCAAACACTGTCAAACACTGTGTCAAACACTGTCAAACACTGTGTCAAACACTGTCAAACACTATGTCAAGCACTGTGTCAAGCACCGTGTCAAGCACTGTATCAAGCACTGTGTCAAACACTGTCAAACACTGTGTCAAGCACTGTGTCAAACACTGTCAAGCACTGTGTCAAGCACTGTGTCAAGCATTGTCAAGCACTGTGTCAAACACTGTATCAAGCACTGTGTCAAACACTGTCAAACACTGTGTCAAGCACTGTGTCAAACACTGTCAAGCACTTTGTCAAGCACTGTGTCAAGCACTGTATCAAACACTGTGTCAAACACTGTCAAACACTGTCAAGCACTGTGTCAAGCACTGTATCAAGCACTGTGTCAAACACTGTCAAGCATTGTGTCAAGCACTGTGTCAAACACTGTCAAGCACTGTGTCAAACACTGTGTCAAGCACTGTGTCAAGCAGTGTCAAACACTGTCAAGCACTGTATCAAGCACTGTATCAAACACTGTGTCAATCACTGTGTCAAGCACTGTGTCAAGCACTGTGTCAAACACTGTATCAAACACTGTCAAGCACTGTATCAAACACTGTGTCAAGCACTGTCAAGCACTGTGTCAAACACTGTGTCAAACACTGTGTCAGACATTGCGTCAAACACCGTTTCGAGCAATGTGTCAACACTATATCACATACTGCCACACACAGCTGCAAACAGATGAGATACAGGGAGGTCAGGAAGCAATTCTTCAGCCTGTGCGTGATCAGGAAATGGGATAACATAGACGAAGTGGTGGAGTGAGGCTCCATACCATAGTTTCAAGAATAGGCACGACAGAGCTCACAAGGATAGGACTAGAGAATTAGGCAAGAGGCGGGGCCAGGAGAAAAAGAGTCACAAATAAGTGATTACATGTCTGACACAGTGACACATTGTGTCAGGCTGTTATACAATGGACACACACTGTGTCATATACTAATATATTATGCCAAGACACTGTCATACACTGTGTCAGACACTGTCACACATAATTTTTGCTTGCAGCAACAACATGGTAGATCATGTAGGCAACAAATAAGCCTGGCCTCTAACCATGCTTCGACATGAGAAGAACTTTCAGTGGAAAGTTTCAGGTTGATTTTCAAACCATCATATAATATTTGCCTTTAACAACGAAGCTTAGTCTACGGTGATGGAAACGCACGTTTCACTATCCTACACATAACTAACTTCGTCCAATCAGAGTGGACATTACTGGACAAATTGCCCTTCGTGCAGTGTGTTGTTCTTGGTGTAGTTGTTGTTGTTGATGCTGTTTTTGTTATTATTGTTGCTCGTGTTATTACTTTTATTGTTGCTGTTCTTGTTTATTATTATTGGTTGATTAATCGAGCTTGAATGCTGTTGTGTAAGAGGGTCATTAATGCTGTATGGTACCTGTTCACCACCGGTCATGAATACTTTTATCCCTTTAACAATGTTTATCCCTCATTTACAATGAGGGATAAACACCTCTCGGTGTACATCATCCCTGTTTATTATTATTATTATTATTGGTAAGTGCTAAACCTGTTGGAATCATACAACGCCTTGAGCATGGATTATTATTATTGTGATAATTGTAATGTATCAGTTGTTATTACTGATATTATAGAAAAAAAAATCTTTGGGGGTCATACAGCGCCTTGGGAAAAAACAGATTTTAATAAAAAAGTGAATTGTATCTCAAAGTCTCTTCAATCTATATGTCATTAAGACTGGTAATTTTTAGACTAATGTAGATAATAACAATTATCTTTATACAATATAAATTAGCATAATGAAACTTATGTAATATTTACTAAAGTTTAGGTTATATAAGGTTCGTCAGGAAACAGGACAAGTGTTAAGAAATGGTAATAAATATGACCTTAATTTTTAAAGGGGTGGACCCGTAGGCCTCGGTCAGATGATCAACGGCGGGTCATGATCTAACACCCGCGTCAGGAAACACTTGGCCTCTTTCCTGCAGAAACTAACCTAACCTAGGACAAGTGTTTCCTGACGCGGGTCATATGATGACCTGCCTCTGGAACTTTTGGTCATTTGAACGAGGCCTTCCTCTGGCTTACCTGTCCACCCCTTTAAAAATTATGGTTATGATTATAACAATTTCTTATTTTATATATTTTTTTTTTGTAAATATATGTAATATACATTGTCTTTGTTATCATTTACTTCAAAACTTTTTATATAAATTAAAAAAAAATGTGTACTGAATATTAATTGAAAGCAGATGAAGCATTACTTATATGAAATAATTTTGCTGATTTTACTAATATTTGGATCATTTATCTAGAAAATAAAATAATTGTGTTGATGAACTTTTCAGTTTTTAGTTTACCGAATAATTTTATGGGGTAACGTCTTTATAATTTACAGATTTTTCTTCCAAATTATGATGGTGTGGCCCTCTGAACCCCAGTGTCAGCCTGGGGAAAGACTCGCTCACCTGATCAAAAAGTTCGTAAGATGTCATCGTGTGAGGGTACGAATTAGATGAGTTATATACTAGGTTAAACGTTCATAATATACTACGTATGTGTGCCCTTAATTTTAGTTATTTAATCCAAGGATGGAAAAATTAATTAAGTTTTCATGGATCAAAACCCTTCGTCATAATTTATGTACCACTTTTAAGTGATGGAACACCTTTGAATTCATGAGCTTCTCGAAGATAGCGTAGCACTCATGTATCTATAATCATACCAGAGAGCAACACTCTTGAAAGAGCTCATCTATGCAAAATATTTTCGGATGAATAAATGTATACAACAGAGTTATTCACAGAATATGATTCATGTTTTTCTCTGTTTTAAAACACAGATCTTATATTTTGCAACTGTGCTTTATTATTTTGCGTCTGCTCTCTCGTATTTTACGATTGGCTGTCTTATTTTAGAACTAAGCTATCCTACCTTATATTCGAGATATACTATTTTACAATTTTTCAATCCTATTTTACCACCGAGCAATCTTAATTTACAACAGAGTTTATTTTACAAACCACAAAACACAGGTTTCACTATCTTAGCACCACAGTATATCAGTCTAAATATCTTAAAGGAGTACGATGTTTGTGTTTCTGTCATGAAACACACGATGCAGATGTTGTTTTGTCTTACAGTTTTACAAACTACAAACTTGATTGGTAAAACACTATTCACTTGTTTTACAATCTTAAAACTGTGATATAGTTTCCGAACGCTATTTTTTTTTTTGGGGGGAGGAGGGTAACCTCTCTCTTTTTCTTATTATGATAATCAGGATAGTCTACAAATCCATACGAGTCGCACAGTGCCTTGGCTCGATCCAAGGAAACGGAGGATAGGAGAAGTTCCTTCGGATCAAGAGCCTCTCACCCGTATTTAGTTGCCTAGCAACCATTCTATACAGACTGGTGGGTTATCGTGGACAAATGTCTTCTGTTATACGTTATTATTATAATAAAAAGAAGCGCTAAACCACAAGGGTCATACAGCGCTGCTCTGGCTGAAGGCAACAATCTTTCACAAGTGGGAAGCGGTAAACCAGTGAGGGCCAAGGAGCAAATCTGCAAAAACAGATTTAATTGAATAATGTTATTTGTTGCTTCAATTATTTGGATCAAGAGTCCTTGACTTTTATTGATATAAAGATTGGTAATAATAAGACTATTTGTAGCTAATTACAATTGTTTCAAAATTAACTGGAAGCTTATTTATCATATACAAACTTAGATTCAAGATATTTAATTTTAAATTTTAATATAATTTTTTAAACTATTGATTTTATTTCAATACAAATTCTTAAGTCATTATTAACTTCAAAGTACTTAATTCTATCAAATAATGTTTAGATTATATATCTAGATAATATTAGTGAATAGGTGAGCTTTGAATTTTTATCATATTTTTTTGGATAGCCTCTTATTAATTTGCTTTTATTTCTAAATTATTATTGTGTGGTTCTCTGAACACCTTTGTTCTATACCCAGACGAATAACAACAATCTCTGAACACCAGTGTAAGCTGGGAAAGTCTCTCTCACGTAATCTAAAGTTAACAAAAGGTCATTTACTTGTTAAGCTGTACTAGGTTAAACCTATATAATGTGCAACATATGTGTGTGCCACACGGCCATTATAACTACAGTATGAGGCAGAGATGGATTAAAAACCCACTGCCAGCGTCAGTGCAACCACGTACAAGGGTTAAGTGCTTAAAACACTTTCTAGATGACGTTTTCAAGAAAGTTTTGTATTCATGTATCTCCAATCACAGGACGCATATTAGCGCATCACATCCTGTAAATGTTTTTCGGCACCCAATTTATGAAGGTGGGCGCGTAGCTGTGAGCAGCTTTGTTGACAGAACATGATTTAGGCCTCTCGTTACTATATAACTCACTTATCTTATTTTACAACTGAGTTATATTGTTTGACAACTGTTCTATTATATTTTAGAACTCATTTATCCTATTCAAGCAAGAGATTCTAATCTTCAATAATACAATTTTATTTTACAACTGTGCTATCCTATTTTACGAGGTATCAATTTTACAACGAGTTATCCTATTTTACAACTGAGCTATCCTATTTTACTACGGAACGTTTTTTATTTTACAACTGAGGACCGCGTTTACGCCTCAAATATGGTCTCCAGCTTTTTCATTCTCCTCCTCTATGCTCTGTCCTCACAAGCGATACTATATTCAATGCTCTCCGCAGAAACAAGCCGAATATTTGCAAACTAATATCGCAGCCACCAGGATTCGAAACCAGGCTTGCCAGCTCTCCATGAGAAAAGATAGCTGAAAACTGATGCTTTGAACCACTAAGTTACACTTTCCTCTTAGTATCTCATAACATCGCTTGCTATCCTTCAGGCATCCTTGAGGCATCTGTGGCTGAGTGGTTTAAAGCATCATGCTGCCAGCTATTTGCACTCATTTTGAACTGACAGACCTGGTTTCAAATCCTGCTCGGTGCGTTATTTCTTTGTAAATATTTAGCTTGTTTTTGAAGATGAATGAATTGAACCCTATTCAGCTAGCTATCCACCGAATTATGTCGGTTACAAATAGGAAGAATGACAATGCGTCTTATTCAAATGATGTTTACAGGTTTCACCAACTGCGACGCGAGCGGCACGACTTTTTTATGGCCTTCTTCCTTCACCTACATATACGTCTACTCGTAGCCACCAGATCAGTCACTGACACAGTTTATCTCTTGATATTTAGCAAGAGGCGCGTGTCCCTCTGTAGCAAGTGTCAGTGTACTCAAGCAGACGTAATGAAGGACTCACTAAATTCATGTAAAATTGAACCCTTCGCTTGGCGCTTTACCAGAGGAAGAGAAACAACAACACACAAATAACCCGCACATAGGATTGAGGAGCTTACGACGACGTTTCGGTCCGACTTGGATCATTTACAAAGTGACTTTGTAAATGGTCCAAGTCGGACCGAAACGTCGTGGTAAGCTACTCTATCCTATGTGCGGGTTATTTGTGTATTATTCCAGTCAAGGTATTGTGACTTTTTGTTATATAGCAACAACAACGGTTTGCTACGTGAATATGGTGACAGTTATTCATTATAACTTACCTGTATTCGGTACTACGGAGACAATGGCTTTAGAGGGACAAGAGCTTGATCTGCATTTGTGTTCGTGTTGTTGGTAATTGAAAACTGGCTTTAAAAAATACAAATTTGATCTAGTTTGGTAATATCAAGAAGGAAAGAGAAAAGTACTCACAGATCAAGACATTAAAATATTAGATGTCTTAATATGTACACGTCTGTCTCTTGCAACTGACGTTGCTGGTCGTTGCAGCAGCATATGTTTCCTGAATAAAACATATTGTCGCTTCCCTTTGTA
The DNA here is from genome assembly GCA_009830355.1 of Cherax destructor. Taxonomy (NCBI): domain Eukaryota; kingdom Metazoa; phylum Arthropoda; class Malacostraca; order Decapoda; family Parastacidae; genus Cherax; species Cherax destructor. The sequence goes on along the minus strand of WNWK01001451.1, from coordinate 214,248 downwards.
TAGAAGCGTAGTTGAATGTCTGAGGTGATATTGCCACGACGTACAAGATCCTCAGGGGAATTTACAAGGTGAAAAGACTGACCAGAGGGAAGGAATCAGAACGAGAGCACAGCGATGGAAGTTTATCAATAATAAAGACGAGCGAGTGGCTATGCTCCCAGATTCAAGTAACCTTCAATTATTATCACTAATATATCTTGTTGGGTCACGTAGCCTCCAGTGCTTCATGAAGAATCATTTCTTGTGTAATTGTCATTTCCGAAATATTTATTAGTTGAAGACTTTTGAAAATGAATTGCTCCTAAAGAGAGCAATTTAAGTTGTCCTTTTCAGATGAAATATTTGCTTTTTAACAGAGAAATGATCCGCCACTGCTTGACGTCTGGTCGTAAAAGGTCAATTCTGACGACATACTAGTAAATTATATCCTTCGCTCCGTAACTTATTTTTATGTTTACTCTTCCGCAAGAGATGTAATAAGTGTTCCTACGCTGGTCGACAACCTTGAGAGTGATGGTTCCTGTTGCTGAGAAGTCTGCCTCTTGTATCATGGTTGGTCGACAAGCTTGAGAATGATGGTTCCTGCTGCTGAGAATTCTGTCTCTTGTATCATGGTTGGTCGACAACCTTGAGAGTGATGGTTCCTGCTGCTGAGAAGCCTGCCTCTTGTATCATGGTTGGTCGACAAGCTTGAGAGTGATGGTTCCTGCTGCTGATAAGTCTGCCTCTTGTATCATGGTTGGTCGACAAGCTTGAGAATGATGGTTCCTGCTGCTGAGAAGTCTGCCTCTTGTATCATGGTTGGTCGACAAGCTTGAGAATGATGGTTCCTGCTGCTGAGAAGTCTGCCTCTTGTATCATGGTTGGTCGACAAGCTTGAGAATGATGGTTCCTGTTGCTGAGAAGCCTGCCTCTTGTATCATGATTGGTCGACAAGCTTGAGAATGATGGTTCCTGCTGCTGAGAAGTCTGCCTCTTGTATCATGGTTGGTCGACAAGCTTGAGAATGATGGTTCCTGTTGCTGAGAAGTCTGCCTCTTGTATCATGGTTGGTCGACAAGCTTGAGAATGATGGTTCCTGCTGCTGAGAAGTCTGCCTCTTGTATCATGGTTGGTCGACAAGCTTGAGAATGATGGTTCCTGTTGCTGAGAAGTCTGCCTCTTGTATCATGGTTGGTCGACAAGCTTGAGAATGATGGTTCCTGCTGCTGAGAAGTCTGCCTCTTGTATCATGGTTGGTCGACAAGCTTGAGAATGATGGTTCCTGCTGCTGAGAAGTCTGCCTCTTGTATCATGGTTGGTCGACAAGCTTGAGAATGATGGTTCCTGCTGCTGAGAAGTCTGTCTCTTGTATCATGGTTGGTCGACAAGCTTGAGAGTGATGGTTCCTGCTGCTGAGAAGTCTGCCTCTTGTATCATGGTTGGTCGACAAGCTTGAGAATGATGGTTCCTGCTGCTGAGAAGCCTGCCTCTTGTATCATGGTTGGTCGACAAGCTTGAGAATGATGGTTCCTGTTGCTGAGAAGTCTGCCTCTTGTATCATGTTTATGTTAAGATATTTAACATTGAGTGCTTCTTGGTAGTGATAACGAAACTATGGGAGGTCTTACATCTTAGTGAAGGCTTTGTTTCTCGAATTGTGTGTGCTGCCTCTCTCACTCTATTTAACCTATTCTCTTTTATTCCTCATTTCCCTCCTCTCTCTCCCTCCCTCTCCTCACGCGTAACTTTTAAATGTCAAAAGTGCGTTGCAATGGATTCTCATTCCTTTCAAAATTAAGCATTTTATACTCAAAAATTTAGTCTAACTCATTTTTATTCTTTTCTTCTTTTTTCCATCCTCTTCGTCGTTGTCGCTCTAGTCCTCTCTTCCTTCTTCCATCCTCCTTTCCTCATCTGCGTCCTCTTCCTTCTACTTTTCATGTTAATCAATGATGCGTAATTTAGAGTCACATTTTCCTAAGTATAGATGAATGCATGAGCGGGAGTAAGATCTTTGCGGAAGGGAATGAAAGAAGGAAAGTGGGGTGACTGGAGGAGAAATGGACGTAAGATGACTGGAGGGGAGAAGAGGAAATGGGTGACAGGTGGGGAAAGGATGGAGAAAAGTAGTGACATTAAGAAACACAGAGGAGGAAGGAGCAAGTGAAGTAAATACGTCACTGGCTTAACTCAACATCAAGCGTAAAAGGCCAACTCTCAAATTATTAACAATAACCTTTCCAAACAACGTGACTCCTTTTGTTGACACACATCTTTACTAAGGTGAATGACATATGGAAATGCTGCCTTGTTTTTTTATAATTTATGCTTAGATTTGGTCAGCTTAGTCAGGAAAGATATTTTATAATTATAGTACTCAGGCCTTTGTCCTTTATTCTTCCTTTGACTAATATCTATTTCATACCTTTAATGGGTTATATGAATGTCACTTTCCCCCTTTAAGGCAAACTAGCATTACCCCCCTTGATTATACCCAATTAACTAAAGAACCATTTATCTGGATAAGTATGGATCTAACTGATGTATTGTCTCATATAAACTTTTACTGCTGTAACGTATTTGAAAATAAATATTTTTAGCGACTAATAAACCGGTAAATCAGACTGAAAAGCTACTTCAAGGTTGCTGGACTGATTACGCCATCTTTACATTGCCACTACTTCTACTGTCTTCATATTTGGTCACCTCTGTATTTGACTAAAGAAGTCTACCGTGTAGGCGAAATGTCTCAACAATAAAGATGCCCAACTGTTAGCATGTCTTACTCATCAAGTCTATTGCCAAACCAGTACTTGCCTATCTTCTTTCTGAGTCTAAATTTGTCCAAATTGAATCCAATGCTTCGAGTTCTGTCTATTAGATATATTCAGCAGGTTATTTTATTCCCTCTAAGTATTCCTGTTTTTTATTTGTATATTTCAGTCATATCCCACTAATTTTATGTCTTTCCAAAGAGTACAAATTTAGTGCCTTCATCCTATCTTCTTATTAAAGTAAGTTGTAGGCATCTTTCTCTGTAGTTTCCGGTGCATTCATGTTCATTCTGTATTATGGATACAAGAAAAGAGCAGCATAATTTAAATGAGGACTACCCAAATTATATAAAATTTAAGTATAACCTGAGGACTTTTATTTATATTTCTTAACATGAAGTCAAGAGTTCTATTAGCCTTACTGTGAACATTTATGCACTATTGACCTGGCTTCAGATTTCTAGTAACCAGAACTCCTCAGTCATTTTCGCATTCAATTAACTAAGGTTTACATTATTTAGCACATAAACAACAAGCTATTTTCTTGGTATACAGCCTTAACACTGATCCGCACTGAACAGCATCTACAACCTCTCAGACCACAACAACCTCTCAGACCACAACAACCTCTCAGACCACAACAACCTCTCAGACCACAACCTATCCAGGTCATCATGTAGCCTTCTAGTTTACAATTTTGTATTTTTTATTTTATTTAAAACTGTATGTACAATACATATATGTAGTAACATACCAAAAGCATGACAACATGAACTTGTATACATATACTAAATCTCCATATCCCTCCAACAGATTACAAACACATACAAAAGAACACTGATAAAATATTTATTCCCCCCTTATACACACAGCACTAGAGTAGCCCAAACAAGGCTGCGATACAAACATCACTCAACGTACATAATTCATGAGTCTGTCACATAAGAAAGGTGTCATAAATGAAATAAGATGCTGTACACTGCACCCCCACCCCTCTGGTGCTATCTACATCCCCAGGAAAATCCCCCACCTTGACTCTCCCAATGTCATGAAAACAAGGTATTTCTCCATTATGCTATAAAATAACAAATAACTCCACCTTAAAACACATGAATTTATGTATAATGTGGATTAATAAACCCCAAAAGGTTAACAGGGCTCTTAACACTAAGCACATGACGGCCCAATAAGGACAAACAAATACTTAACAATAAAACAAAACCCACGTCAATAGGACAGACACCTGCCCTTTCCCCCCACTAATAACACACAAGCCCTGTACATACAAGACAGGTTAAGTGCAATATACAAATTTCCCTACCCTAACAAAAATTATGAAAAATTGTAACAGATGACAGGAACCGTCACACGGCCCGATAACCAGGAGTATAATAAGTACATAACCAATATTCCCAAAGCTCTTACTTTTATACATAACCGGCAGTGTCAAATACCCAAAACCATGGTACGGGACACTCTCAAGAACAGAACGACTAAGGCTCACCAAAACCCTTCCATAATTCCATACACCCACTCATTTTGTACCACAGGTACATGATGGCCCAAGCAGACTCAAAGACACAAAGCATACGTCACCATACATCCGCTACCATAAGACGTATTCACACACATAGTACCCTGGCCTGGGATAATAACCTCAGGACACACATAAAATGGTACACATCTCTAGGGAGCAAATCCTTGGCGACATAATATAAGTGCCAAAGACAAGAGTACAGTAATAATAAGGATGTACTGCAAATACAACACAAAATATAAAACCCGAACACAGCACTCCCACACACCGTGCCACATAAGCAAACAACAACTACACACACTCGTAATCCTCACACACTCCGCACGTCAGGGTATACTTTCCACCTACACACACACAGCAGACTAGCCCATCGTATTTCCCCTGAAGCTACAAGTTCCACAAGTCCCGCAAGACAAAATCACGATAAACCGCCGGAAATTCTAGCTCCCACCTGCCCCCGTACACCTGCTTGTTCTGGCACTTTGTCCTGTAGAAAACCGCCGCCAAAGCCTTGATCCGCCCATGACCCTCCACATCCCTTATTGCCCAGGAAACATAAATATAATGAGCAACCAAATACGATACTACAGTTTGTACCTGCCTCGCCGCACTCCCCACATCGAAACTTAATGAACGCAATACCAATAACCCCCCCCACCATACGAAACACCCTCCCAAACCATTCCCTTACCACTCCTAAACGCTTGCAAAAGTAAACTGCATGAAAGGCAGAATCGTCGTCCCCACACTCCCAACATCCCCTCTCCTCCCTCAATCTCCTATTAAACAACACAACCCAAGACAGCAAAATCTCATGCAAAAACTTGTACAAGACCTCCCTGACATTAGCTTTAATACATAACTTCTTCACCTCAGCCATATTTTCCCCCACGGATACATGGGGTACTCCCCCTTCACCTGTACCACGTCCCTACACCACCCCACCCTGTCGAGAATACTCAATCTTACGCTCCCCGCATCCCTTACACATATCAAAACTCGTAACATAGACTCTCACAGCTGAATATCCCGTCCCCCCCCACCAACGCCCTAGAACGCTATGCACCCTATCCAACCCCCCGTCCCTCCCTCCCGCATATATCGACGTTTAACATATATACTCATTATCCGCCTATCTAAGGGTATAACGCCTAAACCTCCTTGGTGTAGTGGACTCGTCACCACCGCTCTACTGAGCCAGTCACACCAAGAGCCCCACAAAAATATGAAAATCCTACTCAACAAACGCCTGACATCACCCTGCATCATAGGGTACATTGCAGCAACATGCCAGACCTTACTGTAAAGAAGCACATTGATGACAACTGCCCTCTGATGCAACGTGAGGTGTGTTGGACGCAAACCCTTCAAACGCCCCAAAACACGTTCTACTACCCGACCAGAGTTAATCTCTCTCGCTTCCCTCGCCTGACACGTATATTCTATCCCACATATCGTGACCTTATCCACTACCTGCCACCCCTCCATCCCCACCCCCTCCCAACCCAATTCCCTATCTCCAAAAACTTTGATTTCCCCACAATAATTTCTAACCCCATTGCCCTCCCAAACACGCCAACCAGCCTCCCCACCCTACGCAAACCCGCACGCCCCCTTACCAACACTGTCGTGTCATCGACGTATCTCACAATGCCAGGACTCCCGAGACTATGCACCTGTGGCACACCCTCCCACACCCCCTCCCTCACCGCCGATAATCCTTCACCATTGACGGCTGATCCCTTTTCGGCACCAGCACCAGTACCACCGTATGTTGTGTCGCCCCCAACCCTCCCCTCTTCATCACGTTGAACAACCTAACAAGGAAACCCTTCAACACACCCAAATGCATAACGTAAAACTCACTGGGCAGGTCATCATTTCCCGGCGCCTTCCCCTTGCTCATACACATCAGTGCTTCCCACACCTCCGATTCTCTAATGGGCCCCCAGAGCCTTCCTATTGCTATCCTCAAGCATACATTGCATACCACCCCCCATGTACTGTATTGCCGCTTCATCCACACCTTTACGTACCCGCCTATACACGCCGTCAATTCAAGAACCTGACCCACACTATACCCCTCTACACTTTCATGCACACACAAACCCATGACCTCTGTTGCCTTCCTCCGTTGCATTTGCCCCCTCAGCACACACGCCGATGGCCTATCTCCCCAGAGCACCTCCTCCAAGCCCCCCATCACACGCGCACCATCAAGACGTTCATTTTGCAACTCCCAGATATGCTCCTTTAAACCCTCAGGATATTCCGCCTTCCCTCCCCCTCCCATAACAATTCCCAAGCTGATCTTTGAGGTACCCCATTAACCCATAAGACAAACGGTTTTCCTCTCGCCCTCTACGAGCATACAACTCCTGGATCCCTGGTTTTGCAATCTTAGCCCACCAATTCACCAAGTCCTCCCATCCCTGAACCCCTCTGTCATGATATCTTGTATATATTCGTATCTTCGTTATTAGCTAAATCGAAGCTACTGGATCTTGGTATTATTATCCTATTCATCCTTCATCATAACTCGGTATTATTTTACCAGAACGGTATATATTTAATATATCTGGGTATGAGTGTTATATGTAAAGCATGTAATTGCCAGTACGCAGTTCACGCATGTTTGGTCGTGACGTCACAAGTTGGCGCCAAATGGTTAGTTATATCACCTGATCCGACGTGACTTGTTGTGCACTAGGATTTGTCTAGGCAGTGTCTCTCTTGACTTAGCAGAGAGAGCACCTATTCTCTGACTATAGATATTGTAGCCATTCTCACGCTATTAAGCTAGAGGCTTGTATCTAGCCTGGACGTGGGAATAAGCAGCCACTTGATCATTGGATTTTGATTGTCTTTACTGTGTTAGCCAGAACTGTTCTACTGAGTGATACCCCAGTGAATTATCTTTGAAAAGACGGCCTTACAGAAACCGTATTTGTGTTTATCGTGCATTGTAGTATTTTCTTATTGTACTTCACTAATACTGAAGGTTCAGTGTTTAAGAATAATGTGTTAACTTCCTTAGAAACTTAAAGGAACCTTAAACAGTGCTTCATTAATTTATATATATATATATATATATTTATATCATACTTATCAAACAAAAGCTAATTCTAGTTTAATTAAATTAAATCGATTTTTGTTTGAAGTTTCTATTTCCTATTTGATACAAAACAACGAAGGAATAATGATCTATATTACGAGTTAAAAAGCACTCTATACTTTGCCCACTCGTAATTCCCTCCCATAAGATCCCCCACATCCTCGCAAACAATTCCCTCCCCTCCGACCCCTGAAGCAATCTTGTATTTAACTTCCAATATCCTCTGTATCTCTTCGGCAACCCCTCCCATTCTAATTCCACCAAGACCTCCCTATGATCAGAAAAAGCCACATCCACAACATGCACCCTCTGTACGACGACAGGACGCGTCACGTACAACCTCTCCAACTGCGCCGCATACCCACGTCGCACAAAGGTGTGCTCAACCCCCCACTCTGCACCACCTCCCACATCGATTAACCCCGCCCCATACAGTAAATCCCCCAATGCCGCCGAACAATGCCCCGCGCCTCCTCATCTTTATGACGAACAATACAATTCCAATCTCCCCCAATTACTGTAACCTCCAGCAGTGTCCTAAAATGATACACTAAAACGTCTCTTACAAATCTATTTTTGACACGAATGTCCCCCTCTGCTGGACCATACATTCCTACAAAAACCACCCCCTTCCTCCCAATGCTGCATAACAAACAGGCTATTCTCCTTAATTAAGACAGCCACTCCACCTTTCAACCGCATAGATCTCGCCATATACACCTCATATTCGTCGATCTCAAACACTCTTTCAGGCTTAAAATTATGCTCCTCTATAAACATAACATCTACTCAATGGCATACCAAGAGGTCTCTGACATATGCACACTTCCTAGCCGTTCTTGAGCCATTGGCATTAATAGTTATGCACTTAAATGAGATAGTGGTGGTTTACCCTCCCGGAGAACGACACCCTTCTCCCCCCCATCGCTGACTCCCTAGCTAACCCCCACCCCCCTTGGAGAGGCCTTTAACAGGACCTTGCGACTTAGGACCACCCAGCCCCTTGTTTGCAACATACACCCATGTCTTCTTCCCGGATCTTTGCCCAGGCGTTAAAACATCATTTTAGTCTGACAAGGTAGCCGCTCGTTTCAGTGATCCACCGTCCACCAGCATACTATACCCCTGAGAACAGACCTGGTGCACTTCCACCTCCACCGTATGGCCCTTAATCACACCAGCCTCTTCCGTCTCCACCATGTCACCGCTCTCCATAACCTCGTCCCCAACCCCGGACCCCAGGGCTAACTCCTTATGCGACATCGAACGCCCTTCCTGGGCATCTAACAAATCACTGAGCACAGACACTATGGATGCCTCCACGTCACCAGTCTCCACTTCCATCGACACCCGTCCACCCACAGGGGCGGTCACCATAGATGGGAATGTCCCCAACAGTGTAACACAGGACTGATCCTGCGTATCACCACACTCCACCTCCTCACTCCACTGCGTTGACTTCAGGAGCTTGTCCACCCCCCGCAGCTCCATGTCGGTTCGGGTCTCCCTGAAATCCCGACGACGGCCATACTCCAAGGGAGCTTGTCGCCGAACACATTGCACTGCCATGTGATCGACAGCAGTACACAGGCGAAGTCCTGTGTTGCCCCACGTATGTCACATATACCTGGGTCCTGAAGTCCTCCAGCTGTACATATGATGGAATGGGATGATGTAAAGACATCTTCAACATATAAGACCCTCTGGCAGCCCAGCATATATCCCGTCAGACCACCGTCCCACAGTAGCCATATGCATGGTACCATATCTTTTAAAATGGCCCTCAAATCTGCTTCATCAGCTTCAAAGAACACATTGCGAATTCAAACCCATGTGTAATACTGTGACACATCGTGAAGTTTCACAGTCACGGTTGTGTTGACTGGTATGCTAAGGTCCTGGTAACGTGCCACCACCTGTTCATACACACCGGTGTCGCAAAATTTCACGAATATGCGAGACACTCCATTCATCGCAACTCCACACAAATTCTCGTGCGCAATTCCGTAAGTGTCCCTGATGATTGCTGGTAGGAGCACATGCATTGTTGAGCCCGTCACAGAGCCACGAGTCAGCTCAATGCAGACGGTATTCACTTGTCGTCGTCCAGCCAGCGCCATATTGTGTTGACGAAAATCTGCCACTAGTTGACACCAGAGGGCAGACACAGCAGACAACCTCTCAGCTCGGGAGTTGAGAGGCGAATGATTTCATCAATTTTGCCACAATTGATGTGGAGCTGAATGGTCTATAATTTGCAGCTGCAAACCTATTTCTCACTATGTAAATGGGTATACCATTTACCATTTTCCACTTGTTTGGTAAGATACCCATTTGAAGGGACAAGATAATGGTTTGTTACGTTCTTCCTTACAATCTTTTAGAATTCTTGAAAACAGCTATTCTCAAGAGCCCGCTGACTTATCTAATTTCAATCACTAGTTGATTGAAATAAGATCCTGCATAATTTATGTTCGTCCTGTCCTGTGATTATTGAGGTGATATTTCGTTTTTATCTTCTTGTGTAAAAACGGTGAGGAAATGTGTTGAAAATTATTCACATTTTTTGTCACAAACAGAAAACTGATCCGAGTTACATCTAAGTGGGCCAATTTTTTCCTATTATTTCTATATGATGAAAAGTAACATTTCAGGTTGATGTCTGATTCAGTCGCTACCTTGACTTCTATGCTGAAATATAATGGTCAATAAGGTGACATCTTCCTCTTTTGATTCTAATGTATATGCCTCTCTTTTTAAACACAAGAAATGTTATATTTTCGTGCTTATCCATTTATAGTTTTTTATGTTTGGTCTAATTTGTGTTTGGAAAATGTCATTGGCAACAATCACCACCGTTCATCCGGTCACCCTCTAGATAATACCTAATAAAGCCCATCTCCTTGGTGGAAGAGCAGCAGCCAGATAAAAAATAAAATTCTGACACGAGGTTTACAACAAATATCAGCGTTATTAAAATTAGTGTTGTCGGTGAACCGGCGCCTTTAACTTGTGAAACAAATTATTAATGTTCTAAAACAGTGAGGAGTGAAGCTTGGCTAAATGTTCACCATCACTGCAGGTGTCTGTGTCACCAGCACTTACCATAACAATGTTCATCACTGCAGGTGTCTGTGTCACCAGCACTTACCATAACAATGTTCACCATCACTGCAGGTATCTGTGTCACCAGCACTTACCATAACAATGTTCACCATCACTGCAGGTGTCTGTGTCACCAGCACTTACCATAACAATGTTCACCATCACTGCAGGTGTCTGTGTCACCAGCACTTACCATAACAATGTTCACCATCACTGCAGGTGTCTGTGTCACCAGCACTTACCATAATGCTGTGTCATCTTGCTCTGTATTCTGGTGACGATTGTTCTTATTTAGAAGTTCAAGGGCATGTTTCGTCTCAATTTATACTTGATATTTCTTAACATTTCGAGGAAGGGCCAAAACCGTTTACAGAGGGTACTAAGCCATCCTAGTCCATATTACATGCGCCTCTGTTAGACACTCCTGATTTGCCGCACCCTCACTATTACCTTGGAATTACTGAACGGGTCTCGACCGGTGTCAGAGATTTTTTCTAATTAAATAAGGCCAGTAAGCTTTCCTTCACTCACATCATGAGTGTAGCATGAGTACAAGAGAAAGCTTTCCTTCACTCACATCATGAGTCTAGCATGAGTACAAGAGAATGCTTTCCTTCACTCACATCATGAGTCTAGCATGAGTACAAGAGAATGCTTTCCTTCACTCACATCATGAGTCTAGCATGAGTACAAGAGAAAGCTTTCCTTCACTCACACCACTGAGTCTAGCACAGGTAAACAAGTTGTCACTACTGTCGTGGTATATTATAATGTGAACTACCAAACCATCAGCAACCAGTGAAGAGGCTGGGTCAGGAGCTATGAATCGACCCCTGCAACCACAATTAGGTGAGTACACTGTTAGATACACAGTCTTGCCGTGTCTCTACCACAGTGCCGGCACCACTAAGCGGGGCCACTGCATAACACACCCATGACAGGTGGTGTTTCTCTGACGTATACACAAAATAACGATAACACCAAACATGATCGAAAATGCTAAAAGGAATTTAACAGTGATATTAACCTGAGGTAGTTTCGTACATTAACTGCGTGACTGGCGCTTAATGCCCACTCAAGTGGATTTCAGGGTAACATGTAAGTTATTTCATGCTGGTCAGTTCAAATTGACCAGCACATCATGAACGAAAAAACAAATGTGTCATCGTAGCGTAATGTGGGTGAGAGCTTTAATTAAAGGTCTTGGTAGCAATACTAACCTACTGTTCCACTACCTCGAGAGCTCAGAGAAACTCAGGAAGGGAGAGGTTACTGCACGAGGGTGAGCTTACTGCACGAGGGTGAGCTTACTGCACGAGGGTGAGCTTACTTCACGCCTTCCCGTACTGAGACATGATTGCACTCTGTTGCACTTTCTGCTGTACCCTCTACTGTACTCTACCGCACCATTTGATGTACTCTGTTGAATATAATACTAACCTCTGCCACTGTTTCTTCTAAAATCTCTGTTGCACTACGACACTCTATTGAACTCTCTATGGCACTCTCACTGTGCTCTGTTGCAGTCTCTGCAATACATTCTTATGAACTCTCTGATACACTTTGCTACTCTTCTTGCTGCACTCTCTGCTGTACATACTGCCAGCACTCTCTGCTGTACATTCTGCCAGCACTCTCTGCTGTACATTCTGCCAGCACTCTCTGCTGTACATTCTGCCAGCACTCTCTGCTGTACATTCTGCCAGCACTCTCTGCTGTACATTCTGCCAGCACTCTCTGCTGTACATTCTGCCAGCACTCTCTGCTGTACATACTGCCAGCACTCTCTGCTGTACATTCTGCCAGCACTCTCTGCTGTACATTCTGCCAGCACTCTCTGCTGTACATTCTGCCAGCACTCTCTGCTGTACATACTGCCAGCACTCTCTGCTGTACATTCTGCCAGCACTCTCTGCTGTACATACTGCCAGCACTCTCTGCTGTACATACTGCCAGCACTCTCTGCTGTACATACTGCCAGCACTCTCTGCTGTGCATTCTGCGCATCTCTGCTGTCATTCTGCCAGCACTCCTGCTGTACATACTGCCAGCACTCTTTGCTGTACTTCTGCCGCACTCTCTGCTGTCACTACTGCCAGCACTCTCGCTGTACATCTGCCAGCACTCTGCTGTACATACTGCCAGCACTCTCTGCTGTACATACTGCCAGCACTCCTGCTGTACATACTGCCAGCACTCTCTGCTGTACATTCTGCCAGCACTTCTGCTTGACATACTGCCAGCACTCTCTGCTGTACATTCTGCCAGCACTCTCTGCTGCACTTCCTGCCTGCACTCTCTGCTGCCTTCCTGTCTGCACTCTCTCTGCACTTCCTGCCTGCACTTCTGCTGCCCTTCCTGCCTGCACCTCTGCTGCACTTCCTGTCTGCACTCTCTGCTGCGCTTCCTGCCTGCACTCTCTGCTGCCCTTCCTGCTGCACTCTCTGCTGCACTTCCTGCCTGCACTCTCTGCTGCACTTCCTACCTGCACTCTCTGCTGCGCTTCCTGTCTGCACTCCTGCTGCACTTCCTGTCTGCACTTCTGCTGCCCTTCCTGCTGCACCTCTGCTGCCTTCCTGCCTGCACTCTCTGCTGCCTTCCTGCCTGCACTCTCTGCTGCACTTCCTGTCTGCACTCTCTGCTGCCTTCCTGCCTGCACTCTCTGCTGCACTTCCTGCCTGCACTCTGCTGCCTTCCTGTCTGCACTCTCTGCTTTCTGCACTGCTCTGCCTTACTCTCTGCTGCACTTCCTGCCTGCACTCTCTGCTGCACTTCCTGTCTGCACTCTCTGCTGCGCTTCCTGTCTGCACTCTCTGCTGCACTTCCTGCCTGCACTCTCTGCTGCACTTCCTGTCTGCACTCTCTGCTGCACTTCCTGTCTGCACTCTCTGCTGCCCTTCCTGTCTGCACTCTCTGCTGCCCTTCCTGTCTGCACTCTCTGCTGCCCTTCCTGTCTACACTCTCTGCTGCCCTTCCTGTGTGCACTCTCTGCTGCCCTTCCTGTCTGCACTCTCTGCTGCCCTTCCTGCCTGCACTCTCTGCTGCCCTTCCTGCCTGCACTCTCTGCTGCGCTTCCTGTCTGCACTCTCTGCTGCGCTTCCTGTCTGCACTCTCTGCTGCGCTTCCTGCCTGCACTCTCTGCTGCGCTTCCTGTCTGCACTCTCTGCTGCACTTCCTGTCTGCACTCTCTGCTGCGCTTCCTGTCTGCACTCTCTGCTGCCCTTCCTGCCTGCACTCTCTGCTGCACTTCCTGCCTGCACTCTCTGCTGCTCTTCCTGCCTGCACTCTCTGCTGCTCTTCCTGCCTGCACTCTCTGCTGCCTTCCTGTCTGCACTCTCTGCTGCACTTCCTGCCTGCACTCTCTGCTGCCCTTCCTGTCTGCACTCTCTGCTGCCCTTCCTGTCTGCACTCTCTGCTGCCCTTCCTGTCTGCACTCTCTGCTGCACTTCCTGCCTGCACTCTCTGCTGCCCTTCCTGCCTGCACTCTCTGCTGCTCTTCCTGCATGCACTCTCTGCTGCCCTTCCTGCCTGCACTCTCTGCTGCTCTTCCTGCATGCACTCTCTGCTGCCCTTCCTGCCTGCACTCTCTGCTGCTCTTCCTGCATGCACTCTCTGCTGCCCTTCCTGCCTGCACTCTCTGCTGCTCTTCCTGCATGCACTCTCTGCTGCCCTTCCTGTCTGTACTCTCTGCTGCACTTCCTGCATGCACTCTTCCCTTGTACAGTCTTACAGTAAATCCAAATGAAGTCGTACAGTGTTTACGACGGCAACGAAGGAGAGATTCCAGCGATGGGTGAACCATTAAATTATCCTGAGTCGGGAACACTGAGTAATTTATGATAATAGCCTCGTTGATTGTTGCCAATACTGGACGTGGAGAATGGTTGTTGATGTTGCATGTGGTAGTTGTGGTTATATGGGAGTGGAGGAATATGAAGTGTTTTTGGTGGGGGGAGGGGGGGAAATATTAGAGGGAGGGTGTGGCTTTGGTGGAATTGGTAGTAATGTTGTATGTGATAATGGTGCAGGTAGTTTCGCGGTGCTTATGGTGCAATTGGTAGTAATGGTAGTGGTAATAGTGATAATGGTGGTGGTGGCAGTAATAGTAGTGGTGGTGGTGGTAATGGTGTTGGGTAGTATTAACGGTGGAGATGGTTGTGAAGGTGATGGTGTACTAGTAGCAGCAGTGGTAGTGATGGTAATGCTTGGAATAAATTCACTGGTAGCAAATGATTCTAACACAACGTTTCGCCCAAGGTTTGGCTTCATCAAATACACAATACACAGGAATGTTTAAATGTTTTTTTTTTTAGAAAACCGACAAGTTGATAAACATGACACTGTGTAACATCTGGATATCTGTGTCTACACATGAATGAGGAAAAACATTGCCTTATGAAGCAAACGAGAACCATGAGGTCACCCTTGAAACCAGGTCACACACATGGTCAATGCGAGAGGTCACACGTGAGGTCAAACTTTGCGAGATCAAGCCAAGTGAGGTCAGTTCTGGGTGGGAGCAGAGGGTACAGGGTAAGTTAGCAAATATATTAAATTTATATGAATTGTGTACAATGTGGGTAATAGATACAGTAAAGATGTACATTCAACTACCACCATGACAACTACCATCACAACTACCACAACGACAACTACCATCACAACTACCACAACTACAACTACCATCACCTCCACTATCACAAGTAGCACCTCCACCACAACTACCATCACCTCCACTATCACAACTAGCACCTCCACCACCATCACAACTACCACCACGACAACTACCATTACCTCCACTATCACAACTAGCACCTCCACCACCATTACAACTACCATCACCTTCACCATCACAACTACCACGACAACTACCATCACCTCCACCATCACAACTAGCACCTTAACCATCATCACAACTACCACCACAACTACCATCACAACTACCACCACAACTACCATCACAACTAGCACCACCACCATCACAACTAGCACCTCCACAGCCATCACAACTACCACCACGACAACTACCATCACCTTCTCCATCACAACTACCACCACCACTAGTACCACCACCTCCACAGCTAGCACCTTAACCATCATCACAACTAGCACCACCACCACCATCACTACTACCATCACAACTAGCACCTCCACAGCCATCACAACTAGCACCTCCACCATCACTAACTACCAATTCATTACTACTAAAATAAACTGCATGTACGAGGACATTCACTATTAACTTAAATCTCTTCGCTAATTTATTCAGTTACTCGACGATGGGTACACGCCACGTACATGCAAAACATCGTAGTTAACTACTAATGATTCCTTCACAGTCATTACTTCCTACAAATTGCCCATAAAGTTTATCTTCTGTAGTTATCAGATAGCTCGCTATTTAGTGTTGTATATATACAGTAAAATACATTCACGGGGAAACGCTAAACCAGTAGAAGTTTTTATTTTTGTTTAACCCCAGTACCGAAGGAGAGTGCTCTAAAAAAAGAAAACATTCACCACGCGTAGATATTAGAATTCACACAACACTCCAAACTGTAGAGTGTAGGCAACTATTCTTCCTACCTCTGGGACTGAAGTCCAATTAACTGGTTTCCGTGTATCCCATCATAAAATTTACATTGCTCTGACTCAAACAAGTCAGGTCTTTAAAAAACACTTATTTCGATCATAACTAGCTCTCAAAAATTGCTGGATGTTAAAGCCCCTATATTTAAAACCATCACATTCTGCCATTCTTCTTGTTACGACCCTTA
Source organism: Cherax destructor (assembly GCA_009830355.1). Lineage (NCBI taxonomy): Eukaryota > Metazoa > Arthropoda > Malacostraca > Decapoda > Parastacidae > Cherax > Cherax destructor. Next base: position 197,958 of record WNWK01001451.1, on the reverse strand, counting down.
CCCCTACTTTATATACCCCCTTGGTCAAATCTTACCCCATCCACTGTAAATGCCCAAACCGCCTCTACAACCCCTCCTCTCCCTTCTGAATATCTTTAGTTTTCCCCTGCCATTTTAATTTTCTAACCAAAATCTTAGCATATTATCACAGCAAACATTGCTCTCAAACTTATCTTCAGTAACAGCCTGGTTGATCAGGCCCTGATCCAACATGAGGCCTAGGCACAGACAGGGCCGCAGGGGCGTTGACCCCTGCAACTCTCTCCAGGTAAACTGCCTCCAGCCTCCTCGATGCAACATTTAAAGCCAATACTTCACACCCATACAAAAGGGTATATTCCTCTTCACATGTGAAAATTTCTTTCTCTTCACAGATGCCTCAACACATCAACTATCTATTCCCATTCATCTATTCTATGGTTCATTTTGTCTTTCACAGACACATCTGTCGACACGTTCATTCCTCCTTCATAACTGATGTACAATTAATCATAGGCTAAACTTCTGAACTTTTCCTACTCCCATTACCTTTCTCTTTCCCGTGTTCACTTCAAAGTTTCTCTTTTTCCACATCCTTCCCAACTCTTCCACCAACCCTTCCAACTTTCCATTTCACAAATAAGTGTAACGCTGACGCTGATCTGAGACGAAGGTGTGAGTTGTAGTACTAGGGAAGACTCAAATTAAAAACAAAAATAAAGGAAACGTTCAGAAAACAAGACTGTGATCAAATGAATTTTAGAAATAACAGGAAATCACGTAAAATTCTGAGTTAATATCAAGCAACGTGATGGAAAGAACTCGTTCAGAAATATGGCGGAATGGAAATAAAAATGGTGGAAAGGCAAAGATGAACAGGAAGATACAGAAGAAAACTTTTCTTAGCATTTATTTTACAAACAGACAAAGCGCTAGAAACAAGATAAAGAAACTAAGACTAATTGCATGCGCAGGACACGTCATATTAGCACATGGATGGATACGTTGGGCATATTTCCTTACACCTGCTGACAGTGTTCACATAGCAGTAACTGGGTGATAGTCGACTGGTGCGAGTCCTATCCTGGGAACAAGATTGAAAAACCGTAATGGAAATGACACTGATATTTTGGGTTATCTTGTGTGCCTAACCCTTCAGGTTGAAAATCTGAGAGGTGATTTTACTTAAATAATCAATACTTGCCTGGCTAATACCACGTTCAAGGGCTTAAATTATCCCACGTTGAAAGAACGAGGGGGAAGAGGGACGTAGTATATAAGAGTATACTATAATTGCTACTTAAGAAAATATATAAAAGCTGATGAACTCGGAATTTTTCTGGACAAAATTTCTAGACCACGAAAAACTGATCTTAACTGTTTTATACTAAACCAGAACTTAGAAGATATCAAGGACAGATTACTACGGTACAACATCAACGAGGCGTCAAGAAACAAAAATATAACAATCCTAAGATATTTAAACTTTACCAAACTAAGATATAAACAAACCACGGAACGGGTGGGGTTTGAACCCATGGCGAGTGATGAGTTCACACCCCACCCATTCCTTGGTTTGCTTGCAATCGTGTTTTTACGATTTCGTGCAGACAACCTGACTCCCGTAAATAATGTAATGATCAGAAAAACCTTGGCACATTATATCACAACTCCATAACTTTTAGTATTACACGGAATTACGATAACAAGATAATAAAGATAACGAAATTTGCACTGGGCAGATTACAATGATCTCAGAAAACACTTGGCTAGTGTAGAATGGGGTAACTTGACCCATGATTACATCAATAATGATCTTACAAATGCTAACGAAGAGAACTGCCAATACGACTTTTAAAATATTATACAAATTCCTCAAAGAACATTTATTGCACAGAGAAATTTATCAAATACAAATGATCCTGTATGGATGAACAGAAGATCTCATGGAAGAAATGAGAATTTACCGGAGCGTAAAGAGGCGAGGGTCTCCCTATGGATCAATGTGTTCATTTTAGATTAAAGATTAAAACAAGGGATTAGAAAAGCTAAAGGAGACTATTAAATTTAAGTTGTAACGAAGTGAACGTTAAATCAGAAAGGTTTCTTGCAAGTGTATAAAACAAAAGTTAAAGAAAGGCTAAGTCCTTACTTATAATAACAAAATAAATAATACAAATATATTTATTTCTACAAGTACATGTACAAGGTATACAGGCCTAGCTGACATCACTGACATACTACTATATAAAAAGCCGCTTGTTATGCAGAACATTTCACGCAAATTAGGTAAATTTTTGTCCCGGGATGCGACCCACACCAGTGGACTAACACCCAGGTACCCATTTTACTGATGGGTGAACATAGACAACCTGTGTAAGGAAACACGCCCAATGCTTCAACCCTCTCCGGGAATCGAACCCGGACCCTCAGTGTGTGAAGCGAGGCTTTTGCCACCAGGCCACGAATGGTAGTTTAACTATTTTTCAGGCTTTCACAAAAAAATAGAAGATTCAAAGGAAATCCAAGTGATAATTTTAGATAATCTGAGGAAAATATATTAAAGGTACTACATAGTTATTAAGAAACTAGACTAATTAAAGTAAGAGTCCTCGGGCTCCTAAGAACCCTTTGCAAGGGTTCTTAAATAACGCAAGATCAACTTAGTGAGCCGCGAACTAACTTCTTCAATATTTAACTGTAAGCAAGTATTATACCTGATATGTGGAAGATGGGTAATGTCATTCCTATCCATAAAATGGGAGATAAGTCCCAATCATCGAATTACCACCCAGTAAGCCTGACCTCTATAGTGGAAAATAATTAACATTTATTGTGGTGGATATATTCAGAAGCCACCTTTATGAGCATAATGTAATGTGTCTCAACACAGATTTACAAGGGTCCGGTCTGGGCCTGTCAGAGAAAGAATAATGCAACGTCATTTGTTTAGATTTCTGTATCACTTTAGATAAAAATCTCACAATGACGATTCTGAGACTTTTATCAACACATGGCAAAATCATGGCAACACATGGCAAAAAAAATGATGGGTTGAAGGCAGAACTGACCACCGTCTATCAAGACTGAGGGACTGATCACCTCAAAATTACCTCTTAAATACTTATACCGTTTCCAGTGTTATTATCGTCTGCATTCGACTGAAAGAGAGTGCGGTGTTGGTGAAACGTTTCGATAAAAGATACTTATGTATAGTACATGTGTTAATACATCAACTTGTCGGCATTGTAAACTATTTTATAATCAGATAGCAGTGGTTAGCATGTGTAATAAGACTAACAGATTTCTAGGATTTATATCAAGAAGCATAAACAACAGGAGTCTAAAGATTATTCTACATCTTTTCATAAAATTTCTTTCACAATGCGACGCAGCTCTGGTCTCCATACTACGGAATGAATATATTTGGTAAAATGATACAGAAACCATTATTGAAATATTTATTACGACTACTTAGCCGCAATAAATGTCTCATTAGTTGTTGCGTTATTTTACGTAACATATTGTCGGTAATTTCACCAACATTTACACAAAATGGAAATAAATACATTGGAGAACATACAGATATGAATGGCAAAATAAATCCAAAAAAGTCTTTCATGGGAAGGTACATTAAAACCCCTGAACGTAAACACACTCTTAAGAGAAGTAGAATTAGGGAAAATATAAGAGAAGTGTACAGGTGAAAGACAGGTATAAATATGAGAGATATAAACAGAGTACTGAGGTTATCTATACATAAAGTTATGAACAATGCATTCGAGTGGAATTAAATTCGATTTAAAAAGAAGTTAGGATTGCACTAGTTTGGAGTTGTAGACGCATCGTACAGTCTGTTGGGTTATTGAAGTTTGTGTCTTGAAGTGACCTTAAAAATAGTTTAGACAAATATGAGTGAGAAAGATTGGATAAGAGGACCTGCCTAGCATGGGCCTGGAGGCCTGTTGCAATGTTTATCTGATTTTAATAATAATAATGGGAAGCACTAAGCCCGTAGGGATTATACAGCGCCTGTCGGGGGAGAGGGGGTAGATGGAAGGCATTCAGGTTTATTTCAGGGAAGTGGAGCAGAGATCCAATTCCCTAGATCAAGAGCCCCTCACCAGTATCTGTTCTTATACTTTTTATTTTTAATATTGAAAAAAAAGATTGTTGGTCTACAGGGAGAGAGAGAGAGAGAGAGAGAGAGAGAGGGATAAGAATAATGAAGTTAGTTAACCGCTCTACATGGGCTTTAAGAGAATTGTTTTTGTCACATAGTGATAAGTGATAGTCATTCGAACTATTATTAAATTCATGGGAAAGACCTTAACCCGGAGGGGCTCATGCATCTCTTTGGGGAATTGGAGAAATTCGGAAGCAGAGTTCTTCGCCAGATTCAATAATCAAAACACACTCCTTGAAGGACAGGACTCCCAGAGGACGCAGGACTCCCAGAGGACGCAGGACTCCCAGAGGACGCTAGCATTAATTAAACAATGACGCAACATTCACTGTTGTCTTACTAACAATCACACAGACAACACTTTTGACCCTGACCTATGTTCCTTTCTTACTACCCTTCCTCCTCCTCTGCTTTCCTCCCTTATTCCTTCCCTCCTTAAAATCATTCATTCTTATTTTTAACCCTACCTCCTTCCTTCTAGTCTTCATCCTTTCCTGCTGCCCCTCTATCCTCTGGTTCCCTCTCTCCTCCCCTCCCTCAACCACTCAGAGAAGGCCACAACAAAAGTTAGGACAATAAACTAGCTGAAGGAGCTGCTGGTGCGGAATCCACCTCCAGGGCTTGGAGGTGAGCCAGCAAGTGGGAGGGAGAAAAGGAGGGAGGGAGGGAGAATAGGAAGTTAAGAGGGAGGGAGGAAGGCAGGGAGAGAAACCATATTTATGCTTTTACTAGATATTTTCGTGTTTTCGTCGTTGTGAAACAAGACAATTTTGCAAATGTCAGTCACTGTCCTGTCCTCCTCTGTACCGTACTGTCCTGTCCTGTTCTGTACCGTACTGTCCTGTCCTGCTCTGTACAGTACTGTACTGTCATCTTCTGTCCTGTCCTATTCTGTTATGTCCTGCTCTGTTATGTCTAACCCTGTCTAGTACTGTCCTGCTGCCTGTCCAGTTCTGCGCTGCTTTGTCCTGTCCTGTCTGGTTCCTACCCAACCCTGTCCTCTGCCTTGCCAAGTACCGACCTAGAGTACTAAACACTGCTTGGTCCTGCCAGCCCCGGTTCTATCCTTCTCTGCCTTGCTCTTCCTTCAATTGTCCTACTCTGTCTTGCTCTTCCTTCAATTGTCCTACTCTGTCTTGCTCTTCCTTCAATTGTCCTACTCTGTATTGCTCTTCCTTCAATTGTCCTACTCTGTCTTGCTCTTCCTTCAATTGTCCTACTCTGTCTTGCTCTTCCTTCAATTGTCCTACTCTGTCTTGCTCTTCCTTCAATTGTCCTACTCTGTATTGCTCTTCCTTCAATTGTCCTACTCTGTCTTGCTCTTCCTTCAATTGTCCTACTCTGTCTTGCTCTTCCTTCAATTGTCCTACTCTGTCTTGCTCTTCCTTCAATTGTCCTACTCTGTATTGCTCTTCCTTCAATTGTCCTACTCTGTCTTGCTCTTCCTTCAATTGTCCTACTCTGTCTTGCTCTTCCTTCAATTGTCCTACTCTGTCTTGCTCTTCCTTCAATTGTCCTACTCTGTCTTGCTCTTCCTTCAATTGTCCTACTCTGTCTTGCTCTTCCTTCAATTGTCCTACTCTGTCTTGCTCTTCCTTCAATTGTCCTACTCTGTCTTGCTATTCCTTCAATTGTCCTACTCTGTCTTGCTCTTCCTTCAATTGTCCTACTCTGTATTGCTCTTCCTTCAATTGTCCTACTCTGTCTTGCTCTTCCTTCAATTGTCCTACTCTGTCTTGCTCTTCCTTCAATTGTCCTACTCTGTCTTGCTCTTCCTTCAATTGTCCTACTCTGTCTTGCTCTTCCTTCAATTGTCCTACTCTGTCTTGCTCTTCCTTCAATTGTCCTACTCTGTCTTGCTCTTCCTTCAATTGTCCTACTCTGTCTTGCTATTCCTTCAATTGTCCTACTCTGCTCTGGTCTGCTCTGCCGTGTTCTGCTCTGGTCTGCTCTGCCGTGTTCTGCTCTGGTCTGCTCTGCCGTGTTCTGCTCTGGTCTGCTCTGCCGTGTTCTGCTCTGGTCTGCTCTGCCGTGTTCTGCTCTGGTCTGCTCTGCCGTGTTCTGCTCTGGTCTGCTCTGCCGTGTTCTGCTCTGGTCTGCTCTGCCGTGTTCTGCTCTGGTCTGCTCTGTACTTTATTGCTCAATTCCCTGCTCTGTGGGTCAGTAATAAAATTGTATCAATCTTGTGAGGCAATATTCAATTTCTCTAAACCTTACACCGGCCTTTGCACTGCTGCCTCTCATCCACTGGCTTGAACATTTAATATTTATTTTACCAGCAGCCCAGAACATGCAGTGTCTTCATTGTTTCGTAAATTTTTGCTAACGGTTCACACAATGCCTCCGCTCACTTTCTCTCTCTCTCTTAGAACTCACATTTTTTTGGGCTTGTCTATTTCACTTAGTTGCTTCTTTATCTCCTGTTGATGTAATTATGTCCAATCCTCGCTAGTCCATCAATTCACTCCTGTTGTAATATTGTCCGGTCCTCGCTGGTCTATCGGTTCACTTCTGTTGTGATGTCCAGTTCTCGCTGGTCCATCGGTTCGCTCCTGCTCACACACCTACCTTCCCTCCCTGTCGTTTCTTTTCGCCTCCTCTTTTAGTACCATTTACTGGTTTCCCATCCAACTGGATGACGTTCAAGAATTCATCGTCCCCTTTTCTATATGCTGGTTTATTTCTCTTCGATGCTCCTTTCACGGATAAAATTTCACAGAGTACTGAACACATAATGGGAACTTAGATATAATACAAATTCTCCATACCCATCATTCTCCTTTTATGTCCCTGACGTGTTGGAGCTTGTCTTTCTCTAACATTACCTCTATCGTAACATTGTGTGTGTGTGTACTCACCTATTTGTGGTTGCAGGAGTCGACCCACAGCTCCTGGCACCTCTTCACTAGTCGCTACTAGGTCCACACTCTCCCTACTCCATGAGCTTTATCATACCTCTTAAAGCTATGTATAGATTATGCCTCCACTCCATCACTCTCCAGATTGTTTCACTTCCTGACAACTCTATGACTGAAGAAATACTTCCTAACATCCCTAAGACTCATCTCTGAAACATTCTGACCTTGTACATCTTGTCAAGTACTCTCAGCATTTTATACGTTACCATGTCACCCCCACCATTCCTCCTGTCCTCCAGTGTCGTCAGGTTGAATTCCCTTAACCTCTCCTCGTAGGACATACCCCTTAGGTCTGGGACTAGTCTTGCTGCAAACGTTTGCACTTTCCCCAGTATCTTGACGTGTTTGACCAAGTGTGGGTTCCGTACTGGTGCTGCATACTACAATTTGAGTGTACAGTGTCGTGAATGACTCCTTAGATGTTGAATCGTTATTCTTAGGTTTGCTAGTCGCCCGTATGCTGCAGCAGTTATTTGGTTAATGTGCGCCTCAGGAGATGTGCTCGGTATAATGCTCGCCCCAATTTCCTTTTGCTTGAATCAATTTTGCAGGCTTTGACCCCCTAGGCTGTACACCAACTGCGGTCTTCTTTGTCCTTCCCCAAGCTTCATGAATTTGTAATTGGTGGGGTTAAACTCCAGGAGCCATTTGCAGGAGCAGTCTTGCAGCCTGTCCAGATTTCCTTGTAGTCCTACCTGATCCCTGTCCGCTTAAATTCTCATTAGTTTCACATCGTCTGCAAACAGGGACACCTCTGAATCTATGGCGTCCGCGCGTGAGTGCGTGCGTACGTTTTCGTGTGTGTGTGTGTGTGTTACTCACCTAATTGTACTCATCTAATTGTGGTTGCAGGGGTCGAGACTCGGCTCCTGGCCCCGCCTCTTCGCTGTCCGCTACTGGGTCTCTGCTCTCCCTGCTCCATGAGCTTTACCATACCTTGTCTTAAAACTATGTATGGTTCCCGCCTCCACTATATAGTTTGCTAGACTATTCCACTTCCTAACTACTCTAGTATGGGTCTGACGTACACGGTGTACAGTGTCTTGAACGATTCCTTGTTAAGGTAACGGAATGCTAATCTTAGGTTTGCCAGTCGCCCATATGCTGCCGCGGTTATCTAGTTGTGTGTTTCCGGAGACGTGCTTGGCGTTATACTTACCCCAAGGTCTTTCTCCTTTGATGAGGTTTGTAGCCTTTGTCCACCTAGCCTGTACTCTGTCAGCGGTCTTCTTTGCCCTTCTCCGATCCTCATGACTTTGCATTTGGTGGGGTTAAATTCGAGAAGCCAGTTGCTAGACCAGATGTCAAGCTTGTCCAGGTCTCTTTGAAGACCTGCTTGGTCTTCATCCAATGTGATTCTCCTCATTAATTTCACATCATCTGCGAACAGAGACACTTCTGAGTCTATCCCGTCCGTCATGTCATTCACATATACCAAGCATAGCACTGGTCCTAGGACTGACCCCTGCGGTACACCGCTCGTCACCGGCGCCCACTGTGATACCTCATCACGCACCATGACCCGTTGTTGCCTCCCTGTGAGGTATTCCCTGATCCATGTGTGTGTGTGTGTGTGTGTGTGTGTGTGTGTGTACTCACCTATTTGTGGTTGCAGGGGTCGAGTCATAGCTCCTGGCCCCGCCTCTTCACTGATTGCTACTAGGTCCTCTCTCTCCCTGCTCCATGAGCTTTATCAAACCTAGTCTTAAAACTATGTATGGTTCCTGCCTCCACTATGTCGCTTTCCAAGCTATTCCACTTCCTGACAACTCTATGACTGAAGAAATACTTCCTAACATCCCTTTGACTCATAGGAGTCTTCAACTTCCAATTGTGACCCCTTGTTTCTGTGTCCCCTCTCTGGAACATCTTGTCTCTGTCCACCTTATCTATTCCTCGCAGTATTTTATATGTCGTTATCATGTCTCCCCTAACCCTCCTGTCCTCTAGTGTCGTCAGGCCGATTTCCCTTAACCTTTCTTCGTAGGACAATCCCCTTAGCTCTGGGACTAGTCTTGTTGCAAACCTTTGCACTTTCTCTAATTTCTTGACGTGCTTGACCAGGTGTGGGTTCCAAACTGGTGCTGCATACTCCAGTATGGGCCTGACGTATATGGTATACAGAGTCTTGAATGATTCCTTGGTGAGGTATTGGAGTGTGTTTGTGTGTGTGTGTGTGTGTGTGTGTGTGTGTGTGTGTGTGTGTGTGTGTAAGCTCAGAAATTATGTTATGAACTTGCATTTACGAAAATTTATAGAAATAAATATAGAGAATTTGTAATGGAAAGATTTTTAAAATGTTCAGTTATCTTAATTTCTGCATTTGAGTAATATTTCTGGGAATCAGTGAAGGAAAACGAGTGACAATCAGTCTGATATAAATATTCAGTTGTGTGAGAGCGAGAAAGATCCTCTTGCTATACTTGTGTTCATTTATTTGTATTCGTCTATTTGTGGTTGAAGGGTTCGAGTCTCAGCTTCGCATGGATCTAACTACCACTTCCCTGTCCAGGTCATTCCACGTCCTGGCCACTCTAAGGCTGAAGAAACATTTCCTAACATCCCTGCGACTCAGCCAGCTTGAGGGACTGATTACCTCAAACTCCTGCTCAGCTTCCACAGTTCTTCTTTGTATTGGACTGAAGAAGTCACTGGCTGGCGAAACGTTTCCGTAATAAAGATTCCAAAATGTTCACAAGTGTCTGATTCAACAAATAATTTAGAAAATATAAATGTATTTTATCGCATATTGTAAATATTTCTCGTGAATATAAAAATACTTACTTGATAAAATATAAACACAACAAAAATCTATCATAAAAAAAATTCAGAACGAAAATTCTCAGAGCGATAAACTGAAGAACCTCCATCAGTTTGATACATGGCAGGAAAAGTTAGCTCCAGTACCTTGCATCAAAAGTTATTCACTGGCAGGGGTCACCCAGGGAAGGTAGGGTCGTCGGGCAGGATGACAAGAGAAGGGATATGGATGGTGACACATCATTAAATACACTCGCTCGCACTCAAAAAAAATAGGCCACCTGCTTCATTAAAACAATAGCATGTTGCCCAAACAATGTATATTTATTCCTGTTTATAATAGTTACCTTATTATAAAATCGTGATGTGAGGGGCTTTATGGCATCTATATTCTGGAAACGTTTCGCCAACCAGTGGCTTCATCAGTCCAATAATACAGAGAAACAGTGAAAGATAAGGCAAAGTCTGATACTCAAATATTGCACAAGTTTCTCATTTACCGACTTGTCGGTTTTCAAAGCCATTTATTAAAAATGATTTTTTTCTTGATATTCGTGATAAGAGTTATGTTTCAGTGTAGACTGGGTGACTATTTTTATGTATATTATTTGAGAGGTATATTTATACTATTATATATTAGCTGGGACTAATTTATAATACTATACATCATGAGGTTTACCCATCCACCAACACATAGTGCAACAAACTATTGTTATTACGCCTTATCTCATATCTTTAATAGCAAATGAGTTTCAGAACATTGGGAAGCTGGGAACTACTAGTAAACGAGGTAGCATCAGTGGGAACTACTAGTACACGAGGTGGCACCACTGGGAGCTACTAGTACACGAGGTGGCACTACTGAGAACTACTAGCACACGAGGTGGCACCACTGAGAACTAGTACACGAGATGGCACCACTGGAAACTACTAGTGCACAAGGTGGCACCACTGAGAACTACTAGTACATGAGGTGGCACCACTTGGAACTAGCACACCAGGTGGCACCACTGAGAACTACTAGTACACGAGGTGGCACAACTGGGAACTACTAGTACACGAGGTGGCACCACTGGGAACTTCAAGTACACGAGGTGGCACCACTTGGAACTAGCACACCAGGTAGCACCACTGAGAACTACTAGTACACGAGGTGGAACCACTGGGAACTACTAGTACACGAGGTGGCACCACTGGGAACTAGTAAACGAGGTGGCACCACTTGGAACTGGTAAATGAGGTGGCACCACTGAGAACTACTCGCACACAAGGTGGCACCACTTAACTACTAGTACACGAGGTGGCACCACTGGGAATTACTAGTACACGAGAAGGCACCACTAGGAACTAGTACAAGAGGTGGCACCACTAGGAAGTTCTAGTACACGATGTGGCACCACTGGGAACTTCTATTACACGAGGTGGCACCACTAGGAACTTCTAGTACACGAGGTGGCACCACTGGGAACTTCTAGTGCACGAGGTGGCACCACTGGGAACTTCTAGTAAGCGAGGTGGCACCACTGGGAAGTAGTACACGAGGTGGCACCACTGGGAAGTAGTACACGAGGTGGCACCACTGGGAACTAGTACACGATGTGGCACCACTGGGAACTAGTTAACGAGGTGGCACTACTGGGAACTTGTCCACAAGGTGGCACCATTGGGAAGTAGTACACTAGGTTGCACCACTGGGAACCAGTACACGAAGTGGCACCACAGGGAACTAGTACACTAGGTGGCACCACTGGGAACTAGTACAGGAGGTGGCACCACTGGGAACTAGTACACGAGGTGGCACCACTGGGAACTAGTACACGAGGTGGCATCACTGGAAACTAGTACACGAGGTGCCACCACTGGGAACTAGTACACGAAGTGGCACCTCTGGAAACTAGTACACGAGGTGGCACCACTAGGAACTAGTACACGAGGTGGCATCACTGGAAACTAGTACACGAGGTGGCACCACTGGGAACGGCTTAGTTGAAAGCAGGCTAAGCAGTACTTGTGATCTGGACTTTTAATTTGTAGATAAATATATATGAAAGCAGTATTACATTTTAGATGTACAGAAAAAACTTATAGAACTTAATAAGAACTTAAGCAAGAGCGCTGCAATAGGTTTACTGGCCTATGCTAGGGAGCCTCTGAAAATTAGACACATGTGCAACATCTGGGTATAAAGATACCCAGATAATGCTCATTTGTCTAATTTTCATTTTGTCGGTATTGTATACCAGTTATGTAGAGGTAGGCAGGTCTAACTCACATCCGCTCATGCACTTGTCTAACATATTTTTATAGCTACCCAAGGTTTCCGCTTCAATAACGCTACTCGAGACTTTGTTCCACTGAGGTTCGTAGCTCAGTGGTAAAGTGCTGGATCTGTCACCACCAGAACCACGGTTCGAGGCCTCACGCCCTCTTCCTGTGTATTCAATGAGGACAGAGTTTCTAAAAAATATGCTGCTGGATATCTGAGAATGTGAGGAAACAGCAGGTCAGCAACACAGGTTAATTGAACTGATAGATGATAGTCAGCAACATCTCGCATGCCTTCAGAAAGAATTTAAAAGAGCAGACTTAGTGTTTGATGTTCCGAATACAAGATTTATGAAGCTTGAATATAAATGGCTAATGAATATAACATAACTTGCCTATCCAGATTCCGAGGAGCACTTTTATCTGTGCACGTCTTGTCTCCACTATTTTTCCATTCCTCCCCAAAAAATATTATTAAGATGTTCCTGTTTTGTGTGTTATTGTTCAATCGATTTTAAATACTGATAAGGTTTATTGATCAGCAAAATCCTTGTAGTTAGCAGCTTTATCTTCAGACGGCATTCACATACTTTACCCTTATCTAAGTTAGGAAATTTTAAGTTTTAGTCTGCCAGAAATTATTTGCATAACTTTTCCCTGTAACTACAAATCTATGATAATCTATGTAACACAACTGTATCTTCCTGGATAATAAAAATCTATTTAATTTGATTTAGATACACAGAGCGCATCATGGTAATGGTGGACAACCTCTAACATGGTGCTGGGGGAGGAAGTGTTGATGCTTATAATAATCAATCCATAAAAACTCCCACAAATATAAAGTTAAGCTTGATTAGAGTAGCAAATAAATTTATGAGTATATTAATCAGATCTTACAATGATGTTCGGTAAAAAAAAAATTAAAACTGAAGAATTTTCGGGAAAATGGGATTACAGATATCTCCAGAGTCTTCAACTCCATTTCTCCCACTGATATAACTCTAGGACTCAAATTCTGCTTCAGAAAATGAAAAATAAAGATGATCCAATGCAGCTGACGGGCGACTGTATCGACGTTTTTATAAAGGTTCCAAAGCTAAGAGAACAAAATATTTGAAAACGAAAGTTAAGTTGACTGCAGAAACTGTGAAACTTGTCTCGTACAGTGGCAGTCAACGGTTCTCCAGTGTACTTACGTCAATTCCTCACACTCCATGGTAGTAGAAAACGTTATTTCCCCACTAGAAGCCTTTTCTTGGTGACAATAGACTATTAATGTCTTGACAAAGTGACAACAATAAATTATTACCTTGAATGGTGTTGGAATAGGTGCAGGTGTAGCAACATTGCATAGAAGATACGAGGCCCCCACAATTTAACACTTAGCAACATCGCACATTTGCTAACAATAATTCAACTAGTGACATAAACCTTTTATTATCAAGCTGACTGGTAAATAAGAATTGTAATATTAGTACATCAACAAGTGCATTTCATTGATTTTGCGTTATTCGTAATTAAAAAACATTAAAATAACTGATAAAAAATTAGCAAATACTCTTTGATTTGGTTTTGTTTTCAATACGAGACTTTTAGGCCAAGCACAAAAATTCTCTAAGAAGTAGGCCTACTGTTTATTTTTATCTGCTTATGATGTTATGGATCAATAATTACGTTAGCAAGTGTAATGTTAATTTGTAACAGCTAAACCATTTTGTAATCGATTTGTGAAGAAAACCTCGGAGACTGAGATACTTAGGCGAGTCTACCATGTGAGATTCTCAGTTTTCTTTGTAGTCAACAACCAGACTGGTGAGAGACGGACAGAGGGTCGAGCCTACAACAGTCCTGGAGCTAACTGATCCACACGGGATTAGCGTTTAAAATTAATAAACCAATATTCTTTATGGAAATAAAAGATGTTAACTATTATTTTGTTCCTGAAACTACTATTGATTTTTCTAAAGTAAATATGTTCAGTAACTAGACCATTAAGGATAATTAATTACAATAATGTAATACTGCATATATGTATATCATTAATAATACACGTTGGTTTATTTTGCTTAATGGTTTAAACAGAGTGGCAAGCTGAAGCCTAGGCTGAGTTGCACTTGTGGAACACATACCAGAGCTGCAACCACAGTGGTGGTTGATAGTGGTAACGCTTTTTAGCGGGTGATGAGATAGTAGTTAGGGTGGTGTTGATACTGGTAGCGGTACTAATGGTTATGGTAAATGGTAGTGATGGTAGTGGTAATAATAATAATAATGGTGGTGGGTGGTGGTGGGGAGGGTGGTAGTAGTAGTGGAGGTGGTAGTGGTGATGGTCGTTGTAGTGGTGGTAGCAGCGGTAAAGGTAGTGGTGGTGGAAGGTGGTTGTGGTGGTAGTGGTGTGAACACCATTGTGACTGTCTATAGCTGCGTTATTAATGAATTACTGATGTTTGTTACTGGACCTGAGAGAGAGAGAGAGAGAGAGAGAGAGAGAGAGAGAGAGAGAGACGTGTGTGTACCTGGGAAAGACATTGCAAATTATTTTCCATCCCTCACCGTAGATATCGGCGGAGAAAGATTATCCATTATTTCTTGGGAGGAGTGTCAAATATTATAAAAATGGTTAATGCTAAATAGTAAATCAGAAGACTCTCTCCCCATCTTCCTCTGCTGTCAGCATGAAATGAGAGAGAAAGACACGACACTGTATTGTAAATATGGACACGAATAGTATAAATGTAATTCATAAGTAGATGGGTTACAAACATATCACTTCAAAATACTGTTATAAATGGACTATAGCTAACTTGACAGCCTGTGAAGGTTCACAGCTCCTTGCTGGTGGCCACTGTCTGGGGTACAGTCTGCTAGAATCCTATATAATTAAAGTGTTTGTCCTTGGGATTCTTAAAGGACCGATTTAAAGCATTTTGAGCATACATCATGGCTATAACCAGTAAGATCAGGTGGAACTGGAAAAGGAGAGACGGAGAATCAAGAGGAGCAACAACAGAAACAGAAGAAATAGTTGTAGCAAGAGTAGTAGGAGGGCGAAAAGGATAATAGTAAATAATATAAATAAATATATAAAGAAGAGAGAAGAGAGAGAGAGAGAGAGAGAGAGAGAGAGAGAGAGAGAGAAGAGAGAGAGAGAGAAAGAGAGAGAGAAAAGAGAAAAAGGAGAGAGAGAGAGAGAAAGGGAGAGAAAGCTAGGTGGGAAAGCGTGGCAAGGATGGAGTGTAGCTAGCTTTAAGAGATCATACATATTTCATCTCACAAAGACCAGAACTGCTGACTGTAACTACTACAGAACGTGAACCTTGCATGCTTGCTCGCTTTCGCTCTCACTCTCGTGTGTGTGTACTCATCTAGTTGTACGCACCTAGTTGTGATTGCAGGGGTCGAGTCACAGCTTCTGGCCCTCCCAGTCAATTTCTTTGCGAGTGAAGTCACCCAGAATCAGTAGCTTTGCCCTGTTCGCATGAGCCCTTCTTGCCACTTTAGCCAGTGTGTTAACTATCGCTCTGTTACTCTCATCATACTCTTGCCTTGGCCTCCTGCTGTTCTGTAGCGGGTTACACATGACTGCAATTACCACCTTGGGACCTCCAGACTCAAGTGTTCCTATTATGTAGTCTCTTTCTTCTCTGTCTCTTCTCTCCAGCTCATGAAAATCCCATTGGTTTTTGATGAACAGTGCCACTCCTCCACCCCCTCCGTTCCCTCTGTCTTTCCTCAAGATCTGATATCCCATTGGAAAGATGGCATCTGTTATCTTTATGTGATCTTGATTTTGATGAGAGCTATGATGTCCGGTGATGCCTCTTTGATTCTTTCGTGCCACTCCTCCCACTTATTCATTATTTCATTAGCATTTGTGTACCATACCTTCAGTTTCTTCTCAAACACTGTGTTCTGGGGGTCTTTGGGGGGCCTGGTAATGTGCTGTGGGATTCTACAGCATATTGTGGTTTGTGTTGGTATAGTGTGTTTGGCTGTGAGGTTCTGATGGTAGTTCTATGTGTGCTTGCGCTTGTTGCTCTGCCTGGCTCTGGTTGTCCTCTGCTGACTCTGTTCTTGTCTCTTGTCCTAGCTCCTTTCGTTTCTGTGTCTTCTCCCTCAGCTGCTGTCATTCTGTTCTTGTTCTGTCACGGTCTAGGAACACCCTTTTGTATGTTGATGATTCCTTCAGCCGTAGTATCTCTTGCAGGATCCTGTTCCGCACCATTTCTGTCTTGAAAATCAGTTTGATTGGCCAATTTCTCCCCTTCAAGTACCCTCCTATTCCCTGAAAATTTAATTAGTCATATCCTCCTCGCCTATTTCTTTGATAATGTTTTCAATCTCCTGTTTTTCTTTCTGCCATCTTTCATTATGTGTCCTCCTTTCGCTCTTCTGAAGCCCATGAATAAACACTGACTTCTCCCTCTCCTCTTCCCACTGCCTTTCCCTCTGTGTCTCTGGGTCCTGTTTGTACATAACTATTGTCTCCCTTATATTTTCCTGTCACCTTATCTACCTTTTCCCCTTTCACTGCTATCCCTGCACCTAACAGCTCTTCCCCTACATTCCTTGGCCTTGTTTGGTGGACTGATAGGGCCTTAGGATAAGTCTTGTCTCCTGCTTCAGATGCCAAGTCTCCTCTGGGCAATAGCCCTGTGACTCGCTTCATATTCTAGTGTCTGTATCCTGGCTTCTGCATCTTCAGCTTGTGACTCCCATGACTTCTTCTCTGCCTCCATCCTCTTCTTTATTTTTGCACAAAGCTCACCTAGTTTGCTCTCCCATTCATGTTCCATCCTTTTACATTACTCTTCCATCCATTCTTCCTTACCAGGACCATCTTCCTCTGATCCCCTGAGCCTTCGACTGTGTTAGTTAGTTAGTGTGTGTGTGTGTGTATGCATGCATGTGCATGTGTGTGTGAGTGTGTGTGTGTATGTGTTCACAGCTTATTCAGCAGAAATGCCACACAGTCATACCCCGGAATAATTGTGGGCGCCTAGCCAAAACCGGTCACTCTTATACCTCGGAGCACCAGGCTTGTGGTCAGTTATTTCTTCTAATCCTGCCACATGCAGTGAACTTCTAAAGACGATCTTGAATGTCTAACATTTCACAATCGTGCGAAATTATTTACAAACATTATGTCTCGTGTATTCGTATGTGTACGTGTGCTCTGCGTGTATGCGTACGCGCGCTCGCATTTTATGAGTGTGTATGTATAATTATATACGTGTATGAATTTATTTGTATACTTAAATACAAACATAACGAAACCTTAAATTTTAAAGGGGTGGATCAGTAAGCCAGCAGAAGGCCTCTGTCAGATGACCAATACATGCAGTGACGGGTCATCACATGACTACGATCCACGTCAGGAAACAACTGTCCTGATTCCAGACGAATCTTACCTAACCTAATGAAGCCTACCTGAATTCATTCAGACTGCAATAATATACTTCAATCACAGGACCATAGTTGGCAAGCGATTCTTGTAACAGTTTTCAGAATGTCTGAGAATAAATTTCATGGGGACTGTTCTTCCGTTTATATCATGGAAACTAATTAATTTGATCTTAATGGAACTCATACAAGCAGTTAGTCTCTTACGAAGTTTCATGTTTATAGCTATAAAAACATTAATATTTTATATTCGGCCTAATATATAATAGTTGTAGGTTTTAGATACAAGTTAATATCTCCAAAAGATAGATATTGATTTGAAATATTTTAAAGATCTATTTTTTTTCAGGCTGATAGGCTCATTTCTCTGTGGTCTAGAAAAGTAACTGATACTCCTGAAATTTTACTAATAAAAAATTAAGAAATTGAACTCTACAAATACCACTATTATTATAATCAAAGAAAGTGTTAAACTGACAAGGGTCATATAGCGATGCAGGGCAGAAAATAGTGTTGGACTATAAACAGCTAGGTGGAGAGGGGATCAGAGGTGAGGGGAGAAAAGGGCTGTAAGGGACGCTAAGGGTTGTGTGTCAAAGTTCGTAAAGTAAAGCAGTTGCTGACAAAAAGTAAAAAAAATATCGTAAGTCAAAGGAAGGGCCGTCTGTAAGAAGGGAAGATAAGATAAGAGTGGTAGGGCGACGGCGACATTGGCGGTAAATCCTGTGAGCTCGGTAAACGGGCAATCTAAAACAAAGTGAAGAACTGAAATAGGGATCCGACAAACCTCACAGAGAGGAAAAGGGTGTTGTTCCATGAGATACCCATGGGTAAGGCGAGTATGGCCAATGTGGAGACAGGAGAGCGCAGTCTCCAGAGTACGGCAACGGTGGTAAGATGGCCACAAACCTAAAAACGGTTTAATATATTGCAATTTGTTATGGTGCATGCCCGACTACCGTTGTTGCCAACGGCCGTCAAGACGGGCAGAGATAACTGGAAAATAATCTCTGAATGGAATACCTCTATAGGAAACCGGAAGATCATGCACTGCTGACCACGCAGCAGCATCTGCTTGTTCACTGTCCTGCACATCAACATGTCCAGGGACTCAACAGAAAACGACGTCTTTGTTTTTGCTAGCCACACAGCAAAACCATTGTTGAATACGAAGAACTAATGGATGAGGGTAATCAAATTGTTTAATGGCTTGTAAAGCACTGAGGGAATCTGAATTTATTACAAACGTCGAAGGAGACATATGTAATATGGAGAAGTGCTATGAGGATGGCATACAACTCGGCAGTAAAAAAATTCTAGCCCAGTCTAACAACTGACCTCGGACAACATCTTCAGGGAACACCGCCGCAAACCAAACACCGTCAGAAGATTTAGAACCATCTGTATAAACAGCAATGGCATAAGCATGCGACTATAAATGATCAAAAAAAAAAAAAAAAAAGAGAGCGAGAAGCAGTCGTATGTAGGAGCGCTTTGGCGCACAGCAGTAGGGGAGAACAGACACGAACTGTCGGAACCTCCCAAGGGGGAAGAAAAAGGCAGACGCTAAATGAACATACAAGGGAGGCAACTGGAGAGAAGACAGGAGTGAGTAAAGACGAAGAGAAAAGGGTCGGAGTAAGGAGGGGCGTCGAACAAATAATGAGATTTTACTAATGTATGAGACCAAACTATACATAGACAGAACACGAAGGTCATGAGCGTGGACAAAGAAACTAAGGCAATGAGCATCACGACGATAAGCTAAGGAAAGAACATTCGCCATTCGGTTTAGAGGCTTTCAATGCAATCGGAGGAGAGACTGGCGATCTGCTCCCCATGAACGATGCGCAAGAATTTTAAGAAGATTCAACCGACCATGGCAAGCTGCCTTCGAAGGAAATGTGAAACTTGACCGTATCACATTCCGGAATATATGACCCGTGTAAATACAATAGAATATCTGGGACAAGAGGACGTCTAGTGAAGGTAATGAAATGAGCTTTCGTATTAGAAAATTTAAATCCATGAGAAGTGGCCCACTGGGAAACTCGGTCAATCGCATCCTGAAGGGAGGCCGCTATCAGGCGACAGTCAGCGCCTACGTAAGCTATAGCGAAGTCATCCACATAAAGTGACGACCAAATATGCGATGGAAGAACGGAAGGTAGGTCATTTAGCCAAGAGAAAAAAGATAGTGCTAAGAACACAACCTTGTGGGACTCCCTCGGCCTGAACAAAGTCTGAGGAAAGCGAGGCGTCAACACGGACATGAAAATGTCTGTCAGATAAGAAAGCAGCAAGGAAAGTTGGCAGATTACTGCGGAGGCCTAAGGAGTGGGCTTGGGTTAAAATGTTATACCTCCAAGTAGTGTCATATTCCTTTTCAAGATTAAAAAAGACTGCTAGGGCGGAGTGTTTGTTAGCAAAGGCATTTCGCACATACGTATCTAAGTGGAGCAAGGGGTCCAAAGTAGAGCGGCCCTTGCGAAAGCCATATTGGTGAGGAGAAAGACTATTGTGAGTCTCCAAATACAATATTAGACGTCTATTCACCAATCGTTCCATCACCTTGCAGACTACACTGGTCAGAGCAATGGAACGTGAGAGGTATCAAGCCCCGAGGTGCCTGGTTTGCGAAACGGTAGAACAATGGCAGATTTCTATTGTTAAGGGAGAACCCCTCACGTTCCATTAAGATTGAAAAGACTCAAAAAGACTGTAAGGGCTGTAGAATGCAGATGTTGTAGCATATTGATATGAGTATCAGGCCCAGCTGCCGATGACTGGAAACCGGAAAGCGTGGACTCTAGCTCTAGGAGAGTGAAAGGTACGTTATACGGCTTCATTTCATTAGAGGAGAAATCCATAGGCAATTGTTCCTTAGTAGACTTAGATGGAAGAAATGAGGGACAAAGGTGAAGCCCTTGGGAGACACGGACAAGATAGTTCCCGATTTCCGTGGCAACTTCAAGAGGTTCCGCAACACGAACACACAAAATGGGAGCTGGGTCAGGAGTGTACTTGCCACTCAACTTCCGTACCTTCTTCCAAACTGCACACACAGGGGAAGTCTAGGTAATGGTAGACACATAGTCTTGCCAACAAGTGCGTTTAGCTTCGCGTATGACGCGGCAAGCGACTACCCTTGCCCACTTAAAATCCAAAAGACGATCTGTGGTCCGATTATATCAATAACGGCCCCACGCAGCACGTTTCAAACACACTGCACAGGCACACGCAGGAGACCACCAAGGCACACATGTCTGAGAATGCCTGCCTGAGCTTTGAAGAATAGAACTTGACGCTGCAGTCAAAACTAAGGTCAAAAACTAGTGCACCAGCTCATCAATAGAGGACGAAGGAGGGTCCCCCAAAAGCTGGTAAGATGAGAGTTTAAGTCCCAATTCGCTCGTCCAAATTCCCAACGGGGGCTACGAGGCGGTCGGGATTACGTAGTAGAGGTAAGAAGAATAGGAAAGTGATCACTGTTGTCCAAATCTGGGAGAACAGACCAAGCGTAATCAAGTGCAATTGATGAGCAGATAGAATGATCAATGCAAGAGACTGAGTGCGAGAGTCAAAATAGGTGGGAGCACCCGTATTTAAAACATGAAGAGGATGAAAAGCAAGAAGAGTCTCCAACTGATCACCACGAGAGTCACAATGGGACCCTCCCCAAAGATGATGGTGAGCATTAAAATCACCTAACAAGACGGGCGGCGGTAGAGATGAAGAACGCAATATCCGAGATACAAAATGCACAGGAAGGGGAGAGATATAAAGAGCAAACTGTATACCATCTGTGCAAATACATACGGGCTGCAGTATAATGCAGCAGAGAATGAACAAAGACCTGTTAATATGGTATACCAACGTGCACAAGAAGCGCACTCTCATTAAATGATTCATCAGGAAAGGGATCAGAAGAATGCAACAGCACATAGCCGAAATGGGACGAATAACGGCTGAGTGAATGTTGGGCTCTTGTAACCCGACACATAATGGGGAAAACTGGTAGAGCAACACCTGGAGCTTTCCCCGATTACCCTTACCCACGAGGCCACGAATATTCCGTTGTAAATAAGTCATTATTCACAAAGACAAATGTGTCAACAATAAGAAGCGATACAATCTATGGGCTAGTAGGGTCAGTGAAGTTAATGTGTGGAGGCAACGGAAAGTGTGTAAGCAAGGAGGAATCAGAATGCTGTGAAGGAAAAGATTGCTGCGAGGGTTGTGAAAAATAAGAAGGGGTAGAAGAGGCGCGCCGGTGTCCATCGAGGGTTTTGACTCCGCAATATAGTCGGAGATAGCGTCAAGTGTCTCAGTGGATAGGGAAGACTCCTATACCATGACTTAAGAGACAGGTGAGGTAAGACAAGTAGAGATCGGGGAGATTATGGAGGGAACCAAATTAGTCTGAGAGGGGAGGGGAGTATGAACCTGAAGATATGTGCCGGAGGGGACAGAAGAGTCCTGCGGAGGAACAGGAGAGGAAGCAGGTTGGAAGGTAACTGGGGAAGAAGTCTGAGGGGAAACAGGAGAAGAAGGAACCACACGAGGGGGGTGAACTTCCACCTCCATGTTAGAGTCAGAAAGGGGGTGAGAACGAGGAACCGAGGCCGAAAAGGAAAACTGTTGGGGAATTGTAAGTACTGGAGGAATGCAAAGAGACTTGTGGTTATGAGACAGGTTCAGCTTCGCAGGTGATAGGCGCAAAGAAGATGCAGGTGTGCGAGGCCTTGCAAAGAATTAGAGACGGGGATGACCCCGGAAGACACGAAATCGGAAGAGCTGGTAGGCAGGGGGACCGCCAAGGTTGGAGGTCTCCTAGCTACTCGCGAATAAGGGATATGAGGAAGATTCTCCTGAAGGCGGAGCCGAGAGACAGCCATAGCATAAGTAAGGCCTTCGCTCTCCTTAAGACAACGGATTTCTCGTTCATTACAATAGAATTGACAACGGTGGGAAAAAGAAGGATGAGGTTCATTGCAATTGAGACAAGTGGGGGAAGACTACAAGATGTATTGGCATAATCTGAGGCACCACAGACTGGGCACTCTGCCGCAGACCTACAGTATTTAATGAGGTCTCCAAAGCGCCAGCAATTTCGACACTGTTGGGGAGCAGGGACCACTTTACGGACCTCTAGGCGATGGCTCGCGATGTAAACGGAGGATGGGGGTTCACGGCAGTCAAAGGTTAAGCTGGCGATGTTACTGGGAAAGTGCCTCCGCCAGCGAGTGGGCAGGACATATGTATCCACTTTGAGAATAAGGTCCTGAAGGGCTAATTTCTCCAAAATATCACCGCAAGACAAAATAACTTTGTACAATGGTGTACAGTAAAACCACCGTACCAAAATACCACCATATTTTGGCAAACGTGCCATAAAAGAGCTTTACCAATACTATGGTTAGAAAGATAATCAGTTGAAGATGTCGGTTGTAGGGAAAAAAATTAGGCCACTGTGTACTTGTAAACATGGTGCATAAAGGAAGTGGGTGTCGCATAGGTCGTTTTTGGGTAGAATGAGTAGACATCGAAGAACCGTCGTCAGTAAATGGTATGGAAGGTTTAGGCATAGTACCGCGGGCGGCCCGACCCGAGGTAGGTGGGCGATCCGAAAACCATTGCACCATATTCGGGGAAGCCGGACGCATAGTTAAAGGCATGCAAGAGGTAGAGGCACTAAAAGAAACGGGCAGAGCTTCTGCTTCTGGAGCAGGTGACGAAGCGTTACCAGGAGAAGGTACAGGGGTACGGGAAGAGTCTGGAGAATGGTCCAATAACGAAGCCGGGTCAGAACAGGATGTGGTAACAAAAAGGGGCCTGGGAGGAGGAGGGTTATCACGGAACGAAGACTCCACGATGATGGGTCTTCTTTCTTATTATTTTTAAGAAAAAAAAGAAGGACAGCGGAGGGACAGTCACTAGAAGGCATGAAAGGGCCGTAAGTTTCCCCTCTCATCCAAAAGGACCTCGAGACCACGAGCAGTGCAGATGCAGCGTGGAACCCGTGCCATACCCTACCCGTCACGCCAGTAAACCAGCGCTCCGGGATAGTGACCTCACATCTACCGAGCCACATCGGCGAACAAAAGATAGGGCAGGCGGAAACCCGCCACAAAGCATACCTCCTTCGGCTGCCACCTCCCAGAACCGACAGGCAGCCTCTGAAGATACACTTGCCACTTGCCTAGAAACCGTAATGCCAGAGGGGAGGACCCCAGTGGTTACAAACGGGATGGGAAAAAGGGAGGGTTGGGAGGGGTAAAGGAAAAAAAGGGGGGATAGGGAAGGGAAGATAGGGGGTAATTAGGTTCGGTCTGAGGAAGAAAACCAAAAGGTCGAATTCCTCATACAAATTGCCTTTTCACCACTACAAGGAGCCCCCCTTGAAGAGCCATTCTCCAGTTTTTGAACGAAACAGAACATTTCTGCAGAGCACATTAGCTATGTCAGTAATCTGGCAAATTTTCACCTATATAGCCCAATAGTCCAAGTCTTCCATAAAGCAAAATCTGCTTGTATTAAAATTACATAATTTATACCTGTGCCATTGCAAGGGATACCACAATTTGATTTGCAGTGACAGATCTGTGTGCAGGTTTCATACGATTGCTGATACCAGATTCGGACATCAAACTTTTTTACAATCATTAAAGGAATATATAAAAGATGTTCAGGAAATTGAATTATTTAATATCAACAAGATGCTTAAAACTTCATTTTGCCCATCACGTGGCATCATCTCAATGCATAAAAGCATGCGAACATGGTCAAGAGGTTCAGTTCTTAACACCAAACATCAGAATGGGGAAGAAATGTGTTCAAAGTGATCTTGACTGTGGGATGATTGTTGGTTTGAGTATTTCAAAAACTAATCTCCTGGGATTTTCACGCACAAGTCTCTAGAGTTTACGGAGAACATTGAGATAAACAGAAAACATCCAGTGAGCGGCAGTTCTGTAAATAAATGGGCAGCCGACAAATCTGCATGTCATGTCAACATTGACCAAAATCTCTAAGGAATGCTTCCAACACCTTGTTGAATCTATGCCACAAAGAAGTCAGAGGGGCCCTACCCAATGGCCTCTTAATAAAGTGGCCATTGGCCATTATAATTAACTGTACAATAGTACAGTTAATAATTTAATAGTACAATTGGGAGTACAAACCACACTAATTTGGTTAATAATCAAGTAATAGGTCAATTACACGTATTTACACTTTTTATGCAAGGTAATGACTGTGTTGCCTTTGTTCATTGTGTAGGAACATATGTGATATATATAAACATTTACATGAATATATATGATCCAAATATCTACGACACTCTTAACAGCCTATCGAAGATAGATAAAAACAAATGTGAAGCCAGAGCAGCCACCTTAACCAACGACAGAAAATATTGAAAAGCAATATGTCCACCCTAAGGTGTACATATTAGGTCCCAATGTAACAGGGAAGTCCCAGTTACAATGTTAAACAGTGTAATTTGCATGTGCTCCAACTGTGACAGCTCACGGATAACTCTGAACAGCAGGGTATCTTGACAGGAACACACTGCAACAATCCACAGTACATCTAAGTTCATCCTTCATAAGAACCTTGTAAGATAAAATCTACAAGAGCACCAGTACACATTCTGACTCACTACCAGAAATGTATAAGGACATACAACACCTAGAAAGAACACTCAGAAATGAAAACTCTTGCCTTGTAGACGACAGAAGCGGGAACAACACGCCTACCCAGGATCAAACACAACCTTCAACTAACTCATAAGTGAGGCAGGGATGTCTGGTGCGAAGTAAACTTCTAGAAGCTTTCTGAATTTTGGCATGGGTGAACGAAACAGCAGATACATCATTTACACACACACACACAAAAAATAAAAACACTGAAAGCATGTGTACCTTAAACAACAGGTAAAGACGCACAGTAGTGACAGAGGTGAGGAGGCAACTGCTTCCTTCTTGGCTCCATCCACTCACTAAGAGCATGGGAAAAGTGTAGGCTACATCTTGTTGAAGAAAACACCCACCAAGCTGGCGTCTGTCAAGTACATATCTTCCTAGTGTGCAATATAAAAACAACTGCTCTGTCTAGAGTGAACCTTCATAAACCAAACGTTTAATGACCCTTCTCATTAGAGAACACCAGGGTTGAAAATGTGAAACCAATCGGATGAGGAGTTCTCATGGTATAAAAAAAAATACTGCAACAAATGATGATTATTATAAATATGCAACTCTTTTTAGTGAGACATTTGGGCTTGGTGTAATTGGCAGAACCTTATGATTTTAAGTGGAATACTAGACAGACATAGCCTCTCCTTGTTAGTTTTAATGTTTGTGAGAACATAATTACCAAATAGTAGCCACAGGAATATAGCCTATGCTCTTGGTGTTCCGTTTTTAATAATGCATACAGTACTCAGAGTCGTATTTCTGGGGTTCTGGCTCCTGGCCCCACTCGCCGGCCCCAATCGCCGGCATTATTGACTCTAAATAATGGTTACTAGTGAAAGTGTATTAATTTAGCCATAGTAAACAGCTCAGTTGTTCAAAACCCAAGGTGATATCTCGTATGGTTTTACTGCTACACTGTTATTAATGCATATCAATTCACTCCCTCGTCTCTCTATTTTGAAGGTCTTCATCTCATATGTCTCATCATTAATAAAACATATATTTTCTTTGACTAGTTCACTTTTTAAGTTTATTTGATAATTACTTTTGCTAGAACATTTTGAAAGTTTTCATTGAATATCTCACACATTTGTCTTTTGGTGGAGCTAAGGTTAGAGAAGATTCGTCAGGAAACAGGACCAATGCCTCTTGACACGGGTGCCACGGCACCCGTGTCAAGAAACACATTTATTGCATCAGTGTCAAGTTCGTCGAAGCTGAATCTCACTGAAGAATTAATTGAAATACGTAATGATGACAGTCTGAATTTTAAGCATAAGTGCCTCTGGACGAATTCTGGATAGATATTAAGAATGAATATCATCAAATTGCGAAAAAAATCTGATAATTCTCATGCAATTTTCGACATCTTACCTGTGTGAGTTAGAATTTTCTGGTGTCAAACATTAAAACTAACAAGGAGAGGCTATGTCTGTCCAGTATTCCACTTAAAATCATAAGGTTCTGCCAATTATTCGGTATAGATACTTTTTTATTTTGTTAAACTTTACTGTATGCACTCCTCAATAACAGTTTATACACATTAATACAAATGAATTCCATAGTTGACATTTCTGTCAAATTTCTTCAATAGCATTTTTTTTTTAATTTTCTTACCTTTTAGATATTTGTCCAGTATTGATTTTAAATTTATGTATCCTCTAATACCGGTTTTCCATACCTGGAGTATACCTGGAGAGAGCTCCAGGGGTCAACGCCCCTGCGGCCCGGTCCGTGACCAGGCCTCATGCTGGATCAGAGCCTGATCAACCAGGCTGTTACTGCTGGCCGCACGCAGTCCAACGTACGAACCACAGACCACGGCCTGTCCAGTGCCTGCTTGAAGACAGTCAGGGGTTTGTTGGTAATCCCCCTGCTGTATGCTGGGAGGCAGTTGAACAGTCTTGGGCCCCTGACACTTATTGTGTTGTCTCTCAACGTGCTAGTGACACCTCTGCTTTTCATTGGGGGGATGTTACATCGTCTGCCGAGTCTTTTGCTTTCGTAGGGAGTGACTCTCGTGTGCAAGTTTGGTACTAATCCCTCGAGAATTTTCCAAGTGTATACGTATAATAATGTATCTCTCCCGCCTGCGTTCTAGGGAGTACAGGTTTAGGAACTTCAAGCGTTCCCAGTAATTGAGGTGGTTTATCGCAGTTATGCGTGCCGTGAAGGTTCTCTGCACATTTTCTAGGTCAGCAATTTCACCTGCCTTGAAAGGTGTAGTTAGTGTGCAGCAATATTCCAGCCTAGATAGAACAAGCCACCTGAAAAGTGTCGCTTAATTTCTTAAACAACTTCCTACAGCTGAGTCTCGGACTAACGATTTCAGATTTTTTATAAAATAATTTCCAACCCCAATCTTTTCTGTGTTCCGTTCACTATCTTCTCTCCTCTTTATAATTCTCTATTTTCTTTTGTATTCAGTGGGAAGAGTCTGTATTTCAGAGGAAACTTAACTATTTTTTTTTATTTTTCTCAAATCAATGGGCCGATGTTCCATTTTAGAGATATAATGTATATTAGTATTCTCCATGCAGTGGTTGCAAGCTTCGCCTCAGAGGAGACTCAACGGTTATTATTCTGTAAGGAATTTTCTTTTTCTACGCTTTTGCTTCTTACCTCATTCAACTATATCACTTTTTCCTTTTAACACATTCTAATAACAATAGTCTTGCCTTAATTTACACACGTAAAAAATCTTTCTCTTAATAATTCTTCATATGTTTTATGTTCATAGAAAAAACTTAAAGCCTATAAGTTCTTATCACATATGTTCCTAATCTCCTGTAGACAGTGTATGTTCCATTATGTTAACCTACATCCTATGTATTATGGTTATAATTATAATCTTAAATTTTAAATGAGTTGACGGGTAAGCCAGTGGAAGGACTCGGTCAGACGAAAGAAAGTTTTAATAGCAGGTCATCATATGACTAAGACCCCCGTCAGGAAACACTCGCCCTGTTTCCTGACGAATCTTCACAAGCATAACCTGTAAGTTGTCATAACGTTCCTTGTGCATTATTTAAATCACTTTGACATTAGTAAGTCAGAGTACGTTTTATGTCACTATCATGTCATCCCTGGTCTTCCTCTCCTCTAGGGTTGTTAGTCGGAATTTTTTAAAGATCTCACAGTCAAGGCTCATTAGTTCTGGTACCAGTTTTGCCACTTACCTTTGAAGTTTCTAGAGGTTAGATATAGAACAGGTCCTGCTTTCCTGCTGGAGCCACATTACTCTAAAATACGACAAAAGTACATTTTGTAGTTAACAGTTAAGAAATTCCTATTAAGACTGCTGGAAGAAATTCTTATGTTCGGTAGTCTGCGTATGGTACTGAAATTGATGTAGATAATGTGCATTGTCATTGATGCACTCGGTGTGATTCTTACTGTATGATACCTACAGTTTCTCCCTCCTCCAAGACTATTCCTTTTTCGGTCTCCTTTATCTCCACTCTATTCTCATCCTTTTGCACTTATATGGATTTAATTCTAGTAGCCACTGGCTTTACAGGCTGTTCAGGTTATATTGCTGCTTCTCCCAGCCTTCTTACACGTCTCATTACTTTGACATCATTGTTAAATAATGATACTTGGCATTCAATTTTCCCACCAGGTTAGTGGTGTCTGGCAGACAGTATACAGCACGAGGCTGCCCTCTGCTCACCACATCAGTGGTGTCTGGCAGACAGTATACAGCACGAGGCTGCCTTCTGCCCACCACATCAGTTGTGTATCTGGCAGACAGTATAGAGCAAGAGGCTGCCCTCTGCCAGACTTGCTATACACATCCTCGCCTTCCTCTCACCCTTCGCCGCTCAGGTTTTTTCTACAGTCGGGGGTCCATTCAATTATTTCTGCTGGGATGCAATTTCTCCTCGTGATTCCTGTAGCGTTTTGCATGGCCTCCTCCCCTCTTCATACTTCTCTTGCTGCTTTTGTTGCTACTTCTCCCTCTTCTGCTGGTGTTGCCGCTTCTATTGTTGATACTGCTGATGATGGTACTACCACACTGTTGTTGCTAATGTTGCTTCAAGCGCTACTGTACGCTGTGTATGCACCTCCTTCAAAAACCAGCGGCACACTCACGTACACCGCGCCAGTTACTATCTGTGGGGAGGCTGCCTCTGTGGGGGCGTTCACCTGCTTCAGAGTTCTTCTCTCCTGAATACAAATGTCTCCATCTGAACGGCCCTGTGGATCATGCTCTAGAATGAGGATCCGGTCGCTCTCTCCCCCGCTGTTGCTCATGGGGCGGTGTCTGCTGGAGTCTTGGGGTGTCTGCCCAGGTCATGGGGTGTCTGCGCGGGTGCTGGGGAGTCTGCTGGGGTCCTGGGGTGTTTGCCGAAGTGCTGGAGTCTCTTCCGGGTCTTTTGAGTGTCTGCTGTGATCCCAGCAGGGGTTCTAGGAGTGTATGCTGGTGTCCTGGGAGTGTCTTCTGGAGTCCTGGGAGTGTCTGTTGGAGTCCTGGGAGTGTCTGTTGGAGTCATGG
Organism: Cherax destructor; assembly: GCA_009830355.1. Taxonomy (NCBI): domain Eukaryota; kingdom Metazoa; phylum Arthropoda; class Malacostraca; order Decapoda; family Parastacidae; genus Cherax; species Cherax destructor. The sequence continues at coordinate 168,246 of WNWK01001451.1, read as the reverse complement.
CAGTGTCTGTTGGAGTCATGGCAGTGTCTGTTGGAGTCATGGCAGTGTCCGCTGGAGTCATGGCAGTGTCCGCTGGAGTCATGGCAGTGTCCGCTGGAGTCATGGCAGTGTCCGCTGGAGTCATGGCAGTGTCCGCTGGAGTCATGGCAGTGTCCGCTGGAGTCATGGCAGTGTCCGCTGGAGTCATGGCAGTGTCCGCTGGAGTCATGGCAGTGTCCGCTGGAGTCATGGCAGTGTCCGCTGGAGTCATGGCAGTGTCCGCTGGAGTCATGGCAGTGTCCGCTGGAGTCATGGCGTGTCCGCTGGAGTCATGGCAGTGTCCGCTGGAGTCATGGCAGTGTCCGCTGGAGTCATGGCAGTGTCCGCTGGAGTCATGGCAGTGTCCGCTGGAGTCATGGCAGTGTCCGCTGGAGTCATGGCAGTGTCCGCTGGAGTCATGGCAGTGTCCGCTGGAGTCATGGCAGTGTCCGCTGGAGTCATGGCAGTGTCCGCTGGAGTCATGGCAGTGTCCGCTGGAGTCATGGCAGTGTCCGCTGGAGTCATGGCAGTGTCCGCTGGAGTCATGGCAGTGTCCGCTGGAGTCAGGGCAGTGTCTGCTGGAGTCATGGCAGTGTCCGCTGGAGTCATAGCAGTGTCTGCTGGATTCATGTCAGTGTCTGCTGGAGTCATGGCAGTGTCTGCTGGAGTCATGGCAGTGTCTGCTGGATTCATGTCAGTGTCTGCTGGAGTCATATCAGTGTCTGCTGGAGTCATGGCAGTGTCTGCTGGAGTCATGGCAGTGTCTGCTGGAGTCATGGCAGTGTCCGCTGGAGTCATGGCAGTGTCTGCTGGAGTCATGGCAGTGTCTGCTGGAGTCATGGCAGTGTCTGCTAGAGTCATGGCAGTGTCTGCTGGAGTCATGGCAGTGTCTGCTGGAGTCATGGCAGTGTCTGCTGAGATCCTACAAGCAGTCCAACCTTCGGGTATGAAAAATGATTTGTGCAGTTCCGTTTACTTTCAGTCGTTTCCTTAAAATATCACCCCTCTGTCATCCTCCAGTCCCCTCTGTCATCCTCCAGTCCCCTCTGTCATCCTCCAGTCCCCTCTGTCATCCTCCAGTCCCCTCTGTCATCCTCCAGTCCCCTCTGTCATCCTCCAGTCCCCTCTGTCATCCTCCAGTCCCCTCTGTCATCCTCCAGTCCCCTCTGTCATCCCTCCAGTCCCCTCTGTCATCCTCCAGTCCCCTCTGTCATCCTCCAGTCCCTCTGTCATCCTCCAGTCCCCTTCTTCAGTCCTTCCTAGTCCCTCTGTCATCCTCCAGTCCCTCTGTCATCCTCCAGTCCCTCTGTCATCCTCCAGTCCCTCTGTCATCCTCAGTCCCCTCTGTCATCCTCCAGTCCCTCTGTCATCCTCCAGTCCCTCTGTCATCCTCCAGTCCCTCTGTCATCCTCCAGTCCCCTCTGTCATCCTCCAGTCCCTCTGTCATCCTCCAGTCCCTCTGTCATCTCCAGTCCCTCTGTCATCATCCAGTCCTCTGTCATCATCCAGTCCCTCTTGTCATCATCCAGTCCTCTGTCATCATCCAGTCCTCTGTCATCATCTAGTCCCCTCTGTCATCATCAGTCCCCTCTGTCATCCTCCAGTCCCTCTGTCATCCTCCAGTCCATCTGTCATCCTCCAGTCCCTCTGTCATCTCCAGTCCCTCTGTCATCTCCAGTCCCCTCTGTCATCATCAGTCCCTCTGTCATCTCAGTCCCTCTGTCAATCTCCAGTCCCTCTGTCATCCAGTCCCTCTGTCATCTCAAGCCCCTCTGTCATCCCAGTCTCCTCTGTCATCCTCCAGTCCCTCTGTCATCTCAGTCCTCTGTCATCCAAGCCCCTCTGTCATCCAGTCCCTCTGTCATCTCAGTCCTCTGTCATCCTCCAGTCCCTCTGTCATCTCAAGCCCCTCTGTCATCTCAGTCCCTCTGTCATCATCCAGTCCCTCTGTCATCTCAGTCCCTCTTCTGCCTTCATCATCCAGTCCTCTGTCATCCCAGTCCCTCTGTCATCCTCAGTCCCTCTGTCATCCTCCAGTCCCTCTGTCATCTCCAGTCCCCTCTGTCATCCTCCAGTCCTCTGTCATCCTCCAGTCCTCTTGTCATCTCCAGTCCCTCTGTCATCTCCAGTCCCTCTGTCATCCTCAGTCCCCTCTGTCTATCCTCTAGTCTCCTCTTGTCATCTCCAGTCCCCTCTGTCATCCCAGTCCCCTCTGTCATCCCAGTCCCCTCTGTCATCCCAGTCCCCTCTGTCATCCCAGTCCCCTCTGTCATCCCAGTCCCCTCTGTCATCCCAGTCCCCTCTGTCATCCCAGTCCCCTCTGTCATCCAGCCCTCTGTCATCCAGCCCCTCTGTCATCCAAGTCCCTCTGTCATCAAGTCCCTCTGTCATCCAAGTCCCCTCTGTCATCCAAGTCCCCTCTGTCATCCAAGTCCCCTCTGTCATCCAAGTCCCCTCTGTCATCCAAGTCCCCTCTGTCATCCAAGTCCCCTCTGTCATCCAAGTCCCCTCTGTCATCCAAGTCCTCTGTCATCCAAGTCCTCTGTCATCTCAAGTCCTCTCTGTCATCCAAGTCCCCTCTGTCATCCTAAGTCCCTCTGTCATCTCCAGTCCCTCTGTCATCTCCAGTCCCTCTGTCATCTCAGTCCTCTCTGTCATCTCTTCCAGTCCCCTCTGTCATCTCCAGTCCTCTCTGTCATCCTTCCAGTCCCTCTGTCATCCTCAGTCCCCTCTTGTCATCTCAGTCCCTCTGTCATCCTCCAGTCCCCTCTGTCATCCTCCAGTCCCTCTGTTCATCCTCCAGTCCCTCTGTCATCCTCAGTCCCTCTGTCATCTCCAGTCACCTCTGTCATCTCAGTCCCTCTGTCATCCTAGTCCCTCTGTCATCCAGTCCCTCTGTCATCCAAGTCCCTCTGTCATCAAGTCCTCTGTCATCCAAGTCCCTCTCTGTCATCCAAGTCCCTCTGTCATCCAAGTCCCTCTGTCATCCAAGTCCCTCTGTCATCCAAGTCCCTCTGTCATCTCCTCTGAAGTCCCTCTGTCATCCAAGTCCCTCTGTCATCCAAGTCCCTCTGTCATCCAAGTCCCTCTGTCATCCAAGTCCCTCTGTCATCCAAGTCCTCTGTCATCCAAGTCCCTCTGTCATCCAAGTCCCCTCTGTCATCCAAGTCCCCTCTGTCATCCAAGTCCCCTCTGTCATCCAAGTCCCCTCTGTCATCATCCAGTCCCCTCTGTCATCATCCAGTCCCCTCTGTCATCATCCAGTCCCCTCTGTCATCATCTAGTCCCATTTGTCATCCTGCAGTCCCCTCTGTCATCCTCCAGTCCCCTCTGTCATCCTCCAGTCCCCTCTGTCATCCTCCAGTCCCCTCTGTCATCCTCCAGTCTCCTCTGTCATCCTCCAGTCCCCTCTTTCATCCTCCAGTCTCCTCTGTCATCATTCAGTCCCTCTCTCTGATCAGCTCTCAGCGCCTTCCATTTCCCGGGAACCTGTATGACCCCTTCGGGTTTAGAGCATCCTAATAAATACAATAATAAGAACAGTGAGTTGAATGTATAAGTTTTATATCTGCTTCTGAAATTCTACTTTCTGAGGTTTCAACACTATCCACCTCAAGAGACAACACTATCCGTGTTGTCAGAAAATGCAATCTACACACCCCTCTCTCTCTCGTGTCTTACTTCCGTTACTTTATAAAACTCAAGGAGGTTTTTGACATAGGATTTGCCTTCCATGAATCCGTGCTGGTTGTCGTACATAAGCTTGTTCCGTTTTAGGTGCTCCACCACTCTCCTCCTGATAATCTTCTCCATGACTTTGCATACTATACTCGTCAGTGACACTGGTCTGTAGTTTAATGCCTCGTGTCTGTCTCCTTTATTAAAAATGGGGACTACATTTGCTGTCTTCCATACCTCAGGTAGTTGACCGGTTTTAATGGATGTGTTGAAGATTGTTGTTAGTGGCACACACAGTGTCTCTGTTCCCTCTCTAAGGACCCACGGAGAGATGTCCGGTCCCACCGCCTTTGAGGTATCAAGGTTTCTTAGCAGCTTCTTCACCTAATCCTCGGTTGTGTGTATTTCATCCAACACTTGTTGGCATATCCCATGTTGGTGTACCCCTCTGTTCTGACTTCCTAGAGTCCTTTCTGTCTCCACAATAAATACTTCCTTAAATCTCATGTTGAGCCCTCACATACTTCTTGGTCGTTTCTTGTGAGCTCTCCACCTTCTTTCCTCGGTTTGATTACCTGGTCCTTGACTGTTTTCCTCCTGATGTGGCTATACAACAGCTTCGGGTCATACTTGACTTTTGATGCTATGTTGTTTTTGTACTGTCGCTGAGCCTCCCTCCTTATCTGTGCATACTCGTATCTGGCTCTTCGACTAATCTCTTTATTTTCCTGGGTCCTTTGTCTTCTGTACGTTTTCCATTCCATTCTCTAGTGCACTTAGTTTTCGCCTCCCTACACCTTTGGGTAAACCAAGGGCTCGTTCTGGTCTTCCCATTATTTCTGTTGCCCTGTTTTTTGTGTGTGTGTACTCGCCTATTTGTGGTTGCAGGGGTCGAGACTGACCGCTACTGTGTGTGTGTGTGTGTGTGTGTGTGTGTGTGTGTGTGTGTGGCCTTAATTTGGCTGGTTGAAACGATTGCTACGTCATCATGACGTCTTGACTCCCATTCTAATAGTCTATCACGATAATTATATAATACTTCTGAACTGATTTATCCTCAGTTTATAATTATGACTTTCTCTCCCTGTTGATAGTGCTAAATTAATATTTACATAGTACTGGACATACACAACAGCAGTTTTCTATTTTCAGTATTTGTAAGATCTCCATCGATATGAACACTGGTAAAGTATCTCATTTTGCTGTAGCCAGACATTCCTTAAAACCATTGTAATCTGCCGAGTAAAATAGAGAGACCGTATCTTATTATTTTCAGTGTGGTTAACATGTCTCCCCTTTTCCTCGTATCAGTGTTTACTCTTTTCATGACTATTACTTCATATTACCTTTAGTTACCAATTATTAGTCTCTGCAATTTTCATATCTGATCGCAAGTATTACTTTATGCAGACACGACACCAGTGCGCCATATTCAGAATTTAGTTTGACACATGCAAACTTTTAATAGCATTTTACAGTGTATATATCTGACAGCTTTTCCGAAGTTAGTTAATATAGCATGACTTTCTTGCAAATGCATTTGTGTTTGGGCTCCATGAACTACGGTAGGAATAGCAACCTGTTTGTTAAATGTTTAGCCGCTAAAATGTGAGACTTTTTTAACAACTTTTTGCATGCAGTTAGTCCTTTGTTTTCTTTCACCGTTGTGCACTTGATTTTCCTTGCTGGCTCACTGAGCACGTTTCGAGCATCATTCGGTACAGCATGTCCAGGAACATCTGACAAGAGAAGATCGACACAAAAGCGTCCTGAAAATAGTAACGAAGTAAAGAGATAGAGGTTCATTGTGACAATGTCTGGCTATGTGCAGAGTTTTGTTGGAGTCGATACAAAGGATACACAATGATGCCTGTGCATACAACTGGAAAGTGAGGTGTAGGCGAGTTCCCTGCAGAGGTGAGGTCAGGGGGGAGTTGAAGGGGGTTGGAAGGAAGGTGAGCGATGCTTCAGTAGCGTAACTATACAGGAGGTATACTGGTAGTACAACACGTACGTATATTCGCTAATTTTGTCCAAGTGCTGAGTGGCCGATTTTTAGTTTCTGTTGTATTAATAATTCTTTTTACAGACAGAACTTTGGCATGGAAACGAGATCCAGCATCAGTGAGGTTCTTGGAAATCTCGATACAAAGTCCCTTCCTCCATAACATAGCTGCATTTTGTAGAGGACATTCTCATTATAATAACAAGACGATTCAGCTCAGAGAACGTCAAGAACTTCACTGTGGTCGAGCACTCCATCCAAGTTACTTTCTAGGAAGAGAAAACCAAAAACCTTCCTTTATTGATGATAAACTCGTTAAAGAAGACCTACTCACATATAAGACGCATCGCAAACCTAAATTTTGTGTTACCTTTTGATGACAATCTATGTTTTATGAATGCCACCCAATTCCCTCCACCATTACCATCAACATGTTAATATTGTTTGGTTTATTTAATTAGTGTAAATAATATAACTGGGTAAGTACTTGCCAGCTTCCACTGGCAACAGTCTCATAATGTTTCCCTCTTACACCTCTTCTTTTGTATCTCAGAAAAAATTTCATCCATTTTTTCAATGTCTCCATTTTGTTCATCAAATATTTTACAGTTTCCATATTAGTTTTTCCTGAGGTGTCAATAAATAGTATTTTGAAATAAAATAACAATCTACTGATTCTTTATATATATATATATATATATATATATATATATATATATATAAATATATGAGATGGGGTCCACCTCTGGTACAAATTGTGGGACCCATAGCCTCGGAGAAGTGGATAAAAAGGCTTCAAGGAAGAATATTTGCATTTCTTCCTGAAGCCATTTGAATATTCCACTTCCCCTACCACCCCATCTTTTATTTTTTTTTTACCAATAGGTATATTTTATTACATAATATGGTACAAAAGATTTAAGAGATACTGTTGATATAAAGATGGCATATACAGTACACGAGGTGTGAGAGATACATGTCTAGTACATATTGTTACATGTTTGTCACTGATTATAATGCGAAAATCTCATCCAGCTCTTCCGAGCTGGGGCGCGTGCCCAGAATACAGCATGCATTACCCCTCTGAACAGCAGCGCTGAGTCGCTGAAACAGAAAACTAGCTGCCCTGGGATCCCTAGTTACCCTGTTGAGTCTTTTGCCCAGCTCCTTGAGGAACTTAGATGCACTCTTTCCCCATGAGCCAAGGGTCTCTGAGCCTATGGGAACAAACATATAATGATGGGCAAGTTCTAAATATTTTCTCGACTTCTGGGACTCCCTGAAGGTGGCAGCTGTCCCTCCTTTCTCCCTGGTGTACTGGAGATAGGTATCAGCCAAGGTAGATGCACATGTGTAGTCCCACACCACCTGCTTGCCGTCTGTCCAGGCTTGAAGGGTGATTCCATCTGGACGCTTTTGACTGCCATCAGATCTGCATAATTGGGGTGGCTCCCTTACTGCTGGGCATCCGGCTGTTGTGAGGCTCCTCTTGATAATGTTATTAACCTCTTCATGTCATATATATATTAACATGTCGGTCGTCTCCCACCGAGGCAGGGTGACCCAAAAAGAAAGAAAATCCCCAAAAGAAAATACTTTCATCATCATTCAACACTATCACCTCACTCATACATCACTGTCTTTGCAGAGGCGCTCAGATACGATAGTTCAGAAAATCCCTCCAAACCACTAATAGCTCAATCCCCTCCTTTAAAGTGCAGGCATTGTACTCCCCATTTCCAGGACTCGAGTCCAACTAAATCAATTAACTGGTTTCCCTGAATCCCTTCACAAAATATTACCCTGCTCACACTCCAACAGCTCGTCAGGTCCCAAAAACCATTCGTCTCCATTCACTCCTATCTAACACGCTCACACATGCTTGCTGGAAGTCCAAGTCCCTCGCCCACAAAACCTCCTTTACCCCCTCTCTTCAACCTTTTCAAGGACGACCCCTACCCCGTCGTCCTTCCCCTACAGATTTATACGCTCTCCAAGTCATTCTACTTTGATCCATTCTCTCTAAATAACCAAACCACCTCAACAACCCCTCTTCAGCCCTCTGACAAATACTTTTAGTAACTCCACACCTCCTAATTTCCACACTCCGAATTTTCTGCATAATATTTACACCACACATTGCTCTTAGACAGGACATCTCCACTGCCTCCAGCCGCCGCCTCGCTGCAGCATTTGCAACCCATGCTTCACACCCATATAAGAGTGTTGGTACCACTATACTTTCGTACTTTCGCAAACCAAACGATACAAGATGCAAAACAACACACACACACACACACACATATATATATATATATATATATATATATATATATATATATATATATATATATATATATATATATATATATATATATATATATATATATATATATTTTTTTTTATTATTAACACATTGGCCGATTCCACCAAGGCAGGGTGGCCCGAAAAAGAAAAACTTTCATCATCATTCACTCCATCACTGTCTTGCCAGAGGGTGCTTTACACTACAGTTATAAAACTGCAACATTAACACCCCTCCTTCAGAGTGCCGGCACTGTACTTCCCATCTCCAGAACTCAAGTCCGGCCTGCCGGTTTCCTGAATCCCTTCATAAATGTTACTTTGCTCACACTCCAACAGCACGTCAAGTATTAAAACCATATGCCTCCATTCACTCCTATCAAATACGCTCACACATGCTTGCTGGAAGTCCAAGCCCCTCGCACACAAAACTTCCTTTACCCCTCCCTCCAACCTTTCCTAGGCCGACCCCTACCCCGCCTTCCCTCCACTACAGATTTATACACTCTCGAAGTCACTCTGTCTCGTTCCATTCTCTCTACATGTCCAAACCACCTCAACAACCCCTCCTCAGCTCTCTGGACAATCGTTTTGGTAATCCCGCACCTCCTCCTAATTTCCAAACTCCGAATTCTCTGCATTATATTCACACCACACATTGACCTCAGACATGACATCTCCACTGCCTCCAGCCTTCTTCTCGTTGCAACATTCATCACCCATGCTTCACACCCATATAAGAGCGTTGGTATAACTATACTCTCATACATTCCCTCTTTACTTCCATGGACAAGGTTCTTTGTCTCCACAGACTCCGAAGTGCTCCACTCACCCTTTTCCCCTCATCAATTCTATGATTCACCTCATCCTTCATAGACCCATCCGCCGACATGTCCACTCCCAAATATCTGAATACATTCACCTCCTCCATACTCTCTCCCTCCAATCTGATATCCAATCTTTTGTCACCTATTCTTTTTGTTATCCTCATCACCTTACTCTTTCCTATATTCACTTTCAATTTTCTTCTTTTACACACCCTACCAAATTCATCCACCAACCTCTGCAACTTCTCTTCAGAATCTCCCAAAAGCACAGTGTCATCAGCAAAAAGCAACTGTGACAACTCCCACTTTGTATTTGCTTCTTTATCTTTTAGCCCAACACCTCTTGCATTCACTTCTCTTACAACCCCATCTATAAATATATTGAACAACCACGGTGACATCACACATCCTTGTCTAAGGCCCACTTTTACTGGGAAATAGTCCCCTTCCCTCCTACACACTCTAACCTGAGCCTCACTATCCTCATAAAAACTCTTCACTGCTTTCAGTAACCTTCCTCCTATTCCATACACCTGCAACATCTGCCACATTGCCCCCCTATCTACCCTATCATACGCCTTTTCCAAATCCATAAATGCCACAAAAAACATCTTTACCCTTATCCAAATACTGTTCACCTATATGTTTCACTGTAAACACTTGGTCTACACACCCCCTACCTTTCCTAAAGCCCCCTTGTTCATCTGCTATCCTGCTTTCTGTTTTACTCTTAATTCTTTCAATAATAACTCTACCATACACTTTACCAGGTACACTCAACAGACTTATTCCCCTATAATTTTTGCACTCTCTTTTGTCCCCTTTGCCTTTATACAAAGGAACAATACACGCTCTCTGCCAATCCCTAGGTACCTTACCCTCTTCCATACATTTATTAAATAATAGCACCAACCACTCCAAAATTATATCCCCACCTGCTTTTAACATTTCTATCTTTATCCCATCAATCCCAGCTGCCTTACCCCCTTTCATTCTACCCACTGCCTCACGAACTTCCCCTACACCCACAACTGGCTCTTCCACACTCCTACAAGATGTTATTCCTCCTTGCCCTACACACGAAATCACAGCTTCCCTGTCTTCATCAACATTTAACAAATCCTCAAAATATTCTCTCCATCTTCCCGATACCTCTAACTCTCCATTTAATAACTCTCCTCTCCTATTTTTAACTGTCAAATCCATTTGTTCTCTAGGCTTCCTCAACTTATTAATCTCATTCCAAAACTTTATCTTATTTTCAACAAAATTTGCTGATAACATCTCACCCACTCTCTCATCTGCTCTCTTTTTACATTGCTTCACCACTCTTTTAACCTCTCTTTTCTCTCCATATACTCTTCCCTCCTTGCATCACTTCTACTTTGTAAAAACCTCTCATATGCTAACTTTTTCTCCTTACTACTCTTTTTACATCATCATTCCACCAATCGCTCCTCTTCCTCCCGCACCCACTCGCCTGTAACCACAAACTTCTGCTGAACACTCTAACACTACATTTTTAAATCTACCCCATACATTTTCGACCCCATTGCCTACACTCTCACTAGCCCATCTATCCTCCAATAGTTGTTTATATCTTACCCTAACTGCCTCCTCTTTTAGTTTATAAACCTTCACCTCTCTTTTACTTACTGATTCTATTTTCCTTGTATCCCATCTACCTTTTACTCCCACTGTAGCTATAACTAAAAAGTGATCTGATATATCTGTGGCCCCTCTATAAACATGTACATCCTGAAGTCTACTCAACAGTCTTTTATCTACCAATACATAGTCCAACAAACTACTGTCATTACGCCCTACATCATATCTTGTATACTTATTTATCCTCTTTTTCTTAAAATATGTATTACCTATAACTAAACCCCTTTCTATACAAAGTTCAATCAAAGGGCTCCCATTATCATTTACACCTGGCACCCCAAACTTACCTACTACACCCTCTCTGCATGTTTCTCCCACTTTAGCATTTAGGTCCCCTACCACAATTACTCTCTCATTTGGTTCAAAAGTTCCTATACATTCGCTTAACATATATATATATATATATATATATATATATATATATATATATATATATATATATATATATATATTATATATATATATATATATATATAACTGTATATATGGGGCCTAAGAAGTTTGATATTCTAGTATATTTTGGATCTAAAACTCAACTCACTAGTAGTTCAAAGTTTTTGTTTTATCTATTATTCTCCTACTGGTTTTAGGATAATTAATACAATGTTAATGAGACGGGTCTGCAGTTTCAAGAATCATCCGAATCATTATTTTTTTTAGAAATCTGAAAAGCATTCACCATTTAAATGTTCAATTGTTTTTAATAATGTGACGAACATTTTCCAGACCAGATAACTTAATCTGCACATTTCATTAAGAGCCTTTGGGGAAGAGCTCGCCTGAACAAAGTCTTCTGTTTTTGTAAATGATGAATATTTTCTTAAATGTTTGTTCAGTTTTTCAATGAGCTTAATTGCAAGTGGCTGTGTGCGCATGTAATTAAATTTGGCTTGACCGAGAATGCACTCTGGCTCTTGACGTGTAGGTGTAAATACTTGATTGTGGTTGTCCAGTGTCTAATCTTAAATATTTTATATGTATATATACTACAAAAAATATTAGTAACTGAAGCATACACTATCTCCTCTTGCATTTTATTCCACGGCCTAATTACCATACGGGAAAAATTCCTGCATCATTCGTCCATCATTTTTTAATTAGTTTACACCTTTGGCCTCGTCTTTCCCCTGTGAAATGTACTTAAAAAATCTTTGTTTTCTGGTATGCTATTGTGATCTCACATGTGATTAACAACCAGTGTAGTTACTGTGTCTCATCTATCACTCCTCTCAAGCAACCAGGGCAGCTTCAGTGCTGTCAATTGAGTGCTGCCATGGGAAGGTGTCAAGACCGTGGTATAATCAAGGGAAGGTGTCAAGACCGTGGTATAATCAAGGGAAGGTGTCAAGACAGTGGAATAATCAAGGGAAGGTGTCAAGACCGTGGTATAATCAAGGGAAGGTGTCAAGACCGTGGTATAATCAAGGGAAGGTGTCAAGACCGTGGTATAATCAAGGGAAGGTGTCAAGACCGTGGTATAATCAAGGGAAGGTGTCAAAACCGTGGGCTCCTCAAGGGTTGCTGTCAAATCTATGGGCTCTGAAGGGAATGGTGTCAAAATCATGGGCTCCTCAAGGTGTCGAGATTGTGGGTTAATCAAGAAAAGGTGGGGGTTCATCAATTAAAGGTGTCAAGACCGTGGGGGTTCATCAATTAAAGGTGTCAAGACCGTGGGGTTCATCAATTAAAGGTGTCAAGACCGTGGGGTTCATCAATTAAGGTCAAGACCGTGGGGTTCATCAATTAAAGGTGTCAAGACCGTGGGGGTTCATCAATTAAAGGTGTCAAGACCGTGGGGGTTCATCAATTAAAGGTGTCAAGACCGTGGGGGTTCATCAATTAAAGGTGTCAAGACCGTGGGGGTTCATCAATTAAAGGTGTCAAGACCGGGGGGGTTCATCAATTAAAGGTGTCAAGACCGTAGGGGTTCATCAATTAAAGGTGTCAAGACCGTGGGGGTTCATCAATTAAAGGTGTCAAGACCGTGGGGGTTCATCAATTAAAGGTGTCAAGACCGTGGGGGTTCATCAATTAAAGGTGTCAAGACCGTGGGGTTCATCAAGGGAAGCAACATGAAAAACATTATTTACAACAATTAAAAAACCCATGACTTACACTTCCTTCAACACTGGTCGTCGACTCTTCGCCAGTGTGTGTAGCAATCAATACAAAAGCAAATTGTAGTCATATGTCTTATTAAATCAATTATCTGTCCTATCATTGCAGTGTAATTTTCAAATAAACATTAATTTTCCACATAAATATCTTATTTTATCACTGTCCCAAATAGTGTCCACACTACTGTACATTTCTCGGATGTCTGAAACCACTCGTGTTCTACCAAACTCAAGTTTTGTCCTCTAAGATAACTTACCCAACAAGCAGATGGAGCTACAGCTAAGTCTGTCTTTTAAGACTCGAGGAGCCATATTTAAATTTTTAATTACGTAGGACGCTATTTAACACCTTGTTCCATGTCTCCCTGTTGTACCATTCATTGACACTGGTTTTTGATTGAAGAGTCGCTGAGGTCAACATAAGAAAATTTAAGCAGTGGTGGTCTTATCAATGCTTCTTACCTTTTCTTCTGACCTCCACAAACTCACGTCATGACCTAACTGACCTCCACATACTGTCACGTGATGACCTACCAAACCTCCACATAACAGTCACGTGATGACCTACCAAACCTCCACATAACAGTCACGTGATGACCTACCTGTCCTCTACATAACATCACAACATGACCTACCTGTCCTCTACATAACATCACAACATGACCTACCTGTCCTCTACATAACATCACAACATGACCTACCTGTCCTCTACATAACATCACAACATGACCTACCTGTCCTCTACATAACATCACAACATGACCTACCTGTCTACATAACATCACAACATGACCTGTCTACATAACATCACAACATGACCTACCTGTCTACATAACATCACAACATGACCTACCTATCCTCCACATAACGTCAGGGTCAGCTTCCTCTTGAGCCTGGTCGGGAGTCTCCTTGGACGCGGGTTATACCATCTGTGGAAATGATACATCCAGGTTGAACTGTATTCTCTGTATATCACTAATAAAATGCTAATTACACAACCATTATACATGATGAATTAGATTTTAATTTAATGTGGTAACTGCATAACCTTCTGTGTATGCCATATAGAAGAGGTATCAACAACTGGCCAGTCTTTATATGAAGTTGCATCGAACACAGAAAGAGCCAGACGGGACAAAGTTAAATGGAACAGAGAATAGATCTTGCAAAATTTGCCATTGCTGGCTGGGAACAATGACTTGGTGGGTCCTTGATGGCCCTATGTGGCCTCCAGAGGGGCGAGAGGCCATACGAAGGTAAATGCTTGAGGTTACTATATGACTTTGCCAATAGAAACTATATACTCCTTGACGTCACAGACTCATTAATAACTAATATCCATAATACAGTCCACACACAAGTGGAAACCTCAAAAAAACTGAAATTAAGACTCCTTTTAAAAAGACAGATGGGTTATAATTATTTTAATAAACTCAGGAATTTTTACATATATAAGCTGATCCAACAGGGTGGATACCTGGAGAGTATTCCGAGGGTCAGCGCCCCCGCGACCCGGTCCGTGACCAGGACTCGATAGGGACAAAAGATATTACTCAGGGCACTGAGGTGTTCACAAGCAGTCGATCTAGATAGTGGGTCTCAGTGATGTACCGAGCGTAAAAGATCTATTGATCTAAGATGGTAGGTAACACACAGGCAACAGTTAAGCAACTTCATTCTGAAACGTTTCGCCTACACAGTAGGCTTCTTCAGTCGAGTACAGAAAGTAGGCAGGAGCTGTAGAGATGTGAAGACGATGTAGTCAGTCCATCACCCTTGATTTGAGGATGTCAGTCCCTCAGCCTGGAGAAGAGTTCTGTTCCATAGTGAGGCTGACTGTACAAGCCACCAGCACCACCTGCTGCTGGATGAGGTTCACTACTGTACAAGCCACCAGCACCACCTGCTGCTGGATGAGGTTCACTGTTCCTCTGCGAGATATGGCTAAGACGATGCTGGAGAGTTTAGGCTCACCATTCATTAAGAAAGATGTCGTGGGCATCTTTCCTCATGTACTCACAAATGATCAAAAACATGTGAATCGTATGTCTTTTACCCCCAAACAGCACATGCTGACATCTCTAGCAGTCTAGTTGGCTCGTTTGTTAGGTTTGAAGCCTATCGACGAGGGAGGAAGTTGAGATTTGTAGAGCGTTCTTGGCAGTGGAGTATATACAGTTCAAACACAAGATGGTTCACTATAAACAAAATTATCCAAGCACAACAAAAAACGCAACACAAACAGGTAATTTTACATTAAGTTAAAATAGACTATGTCAGTTACAAATAATTGAATTGTCAATGTTAAACGACTTTTTCCAAAAATTCCGGGAGGTCTCTACAGGGATCTCTAGTAATTATAAAATTCACATTATCGAAAATGCCAAAGCCGAGAGAAAGCAATTAAAATTTGTCGGTCAGTTGCACGCCACAAATCGGGGTTGGTGAAGAACACCTGCAAGCCAGTGACTATGGTGAAGTGAGCGTCTGAACCTTAATTGACAAAGAATCCAGAGATTCTTTTCAAAGAGACAGTCTTATAGAAATACTAGAGCCAGAGAACCACATCCTGCTGAACTCAGCTCAGGTTATTGCTCGTCTCTAACAGCCACTTTTAGCCACCAGTTCCCAAGGACGGTTTCACAGACGAATCTCATATCAGCTTAGTTGTGGCAGAACTCAAGCTTCTTCAAAGCCATTATTAAATGGCTCGCGGTAGCCTAAGAATAATGGCTGTAAACAACCCCTGGTTCGTAGAAATATACTATATAGTAAGTTCCAAACAGCAACCGTCGCCTTAGCATTAACTCTTTCTTTTCCCGAGACCCTGAGAGAATTTCACGTCCTTGTTCCGTGTGTGGAGACGGGCTAACCACTCCTGCAGTTTTTCTACCCGAGGGTGGATTAGACACCGGGATTGGGAATACATACAGAGTACACTGGAAATCCGAGTACACAGCGAGATTGCTAGAGGGTCATAAAAGCTGTATGCATCACCGGTACACAGGTCAAGAATGCTTTAATCACTATAATAGGAATTAAAATAAATTTTCATTGCATACTGAGATATATACGTGTTAGTATATATACTCAAAGTATATATCTGTAGTATTAATGTAGAATACAGCCAAACTACCAAGATGAATAGAGGGGTAAACAAACGAGCATCACTGATCAACACTCATTTTCTGGCCAATGATTTTACATCGATTTTAGGGTAACTTTGTAGTGTTGATTCCGAATATGTCATCGGTTTTGCTTGATTCTCTCTAGTTTTTGACAAATTTGTCATCACATTGAAAAAACATAAAAGATGTGAAAACTATATTGATCAGGTGAGGTTAACTTTAAAATCGCATTTAAATAATTTTTTAGATCATGCAAAAGTTAAATCATGTATTACATACTAGCACTTCATTCCATATAATAACAGATTAACGTAGTAAGATAATTCAGATACCACTAATTACTGCATATAAAAACGTTGTACGATTTTCTTCTCTGTTGGTCATCAGCATTGTTTTGTTGAGTGAGCAATTGGAAATTATGCATAATAGTTACTATTGTGCAATAAGACATTTCAAGATACTAATAGAGCAGTCTATAAACACCCGCCAATCTCCTGGTCGATATTCAAGTCCCATTCGAAGAAGTCCAGGGATGTTATTGCAGTATACAAGTTCTTCATCTTGGCTTAAGTAAGGAAGGAGTTCAACTTATCTTGTCAGATAAGCTGTTATTTTAACTTCTTGTTGTAGACAGTTCTTTTCTTTTAGACTGGATGTTGAAAGTTGAGATGTTTGCTTTGACAGACTGACGTCATATATCAGATCACTGAGTTCTTCTTGGGTGAACTGCTGGTCTGTTGAAATGTTTACTTTACTGCTGTCACCTGTGTTACATCCTAAACACTGAGTTTCTTCAACATCTGACAAGGGAAGGTCAGGCAGTGTTGTAAACACTGGTATAGGAACGTCTTCACTGTGTGACACAGGTCTCCTTGCTGACTCTAAATCACGATATTCACTCTTGACTGATCGAAACCTTCACATTCACCATACAGAAATAACAATCGTCGTGGTGGTTTTTCGATTCTCTCCACACCATAGACACACCCAAGTTTAAACTTTGTCTTTACCTATTTTTCCACTGTCGTCAGAATTGTTCACAGGTTTTGCAAACCATACAGGGAGTCTTGTTTCCCAAGCACCACTCCAAAACAAGCAAAATAAGCTTGTTTTACAAAATCTGTTGTTTTTTCTTGGTTTTTGCAAAGAATATTAGCCACAAATGTAGCAAAATGCATTGAAATTGTTTAAGCAGACTCTTCGTGAAGAACTCATGCTTATCTGGAAAACATAACAAAATAAAGGTAACAATATTGTCACGTGGTCGTTGTTGATACAACTCCTTTCTTTAAATATTAAATAATTTAAAAATAAAATTCCAGTCTTTATTAAAACTGTCTGTATATACAAACTGTCACTACATATATGGGCGTTATAGCTAAGTTTCAGGTTAATTGAGGGTAGGAATGCAATATTTCACAAACTAGAGCAATCTAAAAAATCTACTGACATTTTTGAATTCAACAACCCAAAAATACCCTAAATACCATCAAATATCTTTGACAATTTTTTTTGTTAACCAGTGAATTTATGGGGAAGCGCTAAACCTGTTGGGATTATGAAGCGCCTTTTGGGGGGATATGGAAAGCATAAAGACTTAATTCAGGGGGGGAAGTGAAGCACAGATCCAATTCCCTAGATCAAGAGCTCTTCACCAGCATCAAGGAACCTCCCTACAGGGGGTTAAACAAAGGAGCAGCTGTCTAGACAGTCACCTGGCACAGCATTGGCATCGCTCAAGGCTGACGATGATGAGAAATCCATAGCCATTTGTTTTACCTGCATTTTTTTCTACAGGAAACTACTATAAAAAAATTCTCTGATTAATTTATTACCTGATTTATGTACCTGTGAATTAACTGCTTTTATTAACTAGTTTTAAGTAAATCACAGAAGCGACATTCATAGTCCCTTGTCGTGACCCAACTATGAGGATGAGCGGGGATTGTAAATTCCAGGAAGAATTGTAAGATAATTTGAAATACCGGAGTAAATGGGTAAATTAGGTCATTCATGGGACGAACGCACATCGAACCCACGCAGCTGTGGTCACAACTTTATAACTTATATGTATGTGCATTAATATAAAAAATATAAATAATAAATAATATATATATATATATATATATATATATATATATATATATATATATATATATATATATATATAGGAGAAGTGGAACAGAATTCTTCCTCCGTAAGATATGCTTGTCGTAAGAGGCGACTAAAATGCCGGGAGCAAGGAGCTAGTAACCCCACCCCGCTTCGGTGGGAAACGGCCGACGTGTTGAAAGAAGAAAGAAAATATATATATATATATATATATATATATAATCTCGTGCCGAATAGATAAAACTGGTCAATTAACAAGAACTCATTTAAAATTAAGGCCTTTCTGAAATTTTCTCCTGTACGTTTAAAGATATATTTTTTCAATTATGTTAATGTAAAAATTCATAATTTTGTGCCAAAAGAACCTTAGAAAACTTACCTAACCTTATAACATGCGTAATTTAATTTAGCCTAATCCAACTAAAAGGATACCTCAATATTTTTCGTGTAAGGAAGTTAAGGTATGGTGTAACAATTACGTTGCATTGATATGGGTATCATGTTTTTTGAGATTGTGTACTGTTCTTTGTTTTGGTGTGATGTTGACACACATATATGTAATTATATAGTTATTGATGATTGATCTGTATATAGGATGATAAATGTCCGGCAGGATTTGATATATTTTGCATAATACGTACAGTTAGTCGGGAATAAGGAAAGGGGATAATCGTGCTTTGTAAGTATTATTTTATGTAACTAGTTTGTTTAAGAATTTTTTCACATATATGTTATGTACGTAATTTTAGTTTTGTTACCACTTGATTGTTAGGAATGTGTAAATATATTTGTATTATCTATTATCTCCTTGTGGGGAGTTCTATAGGTTCTTTTGTAATAGTGTTTTCAGGAGATAACGTTAAAGCTTGGAAAAAAAAAAAAAATTATGTATAGAGGGGATAAGGACATGTGAGAGTTGAGTTTCAAGGGTGGGTTGGGTTGGCTGGAGTTAAAGTTTTGACATCAGTCAGTGGCTGTCATGAGGAATGGGTACATGTTATTATGGGAATTCCTTTTTAGTAGATGGGATTAGGGGATGGGGAAATGTATAATGTTTTGATTATTATATTTATCAAGTTAATGTGCTTATGATTATTAGCTTTGGTGTACCTTGGTCTTCGGATGCAAGTCTGTCTTACTGGGTCTTGTATAGTGAGGAGTTATGTGTTAGTATATACGGTTGATGGTTGTATTTTGTGATAACCGTTTTGTAACAAAGTATCATTTTGTTTGTGTTTTGTATAATTTCTGTTTTAAATAAAATAAAAAAAATCCAACTAAATATATTTTAGATAAGTTTACAATAATTTAATAATAAACAAACACAATGAAATATATTTCTTTCGTTAGGTTCAGAATGATTTTTGCGAAATTATTTCATACACAAATTTTCGCTTGCCTTATTCGGCAAGAAGAGCGTTGCTATTTAAGTCAAAATCGCAGGTTTTACCTATTCGGCACGACTTATATATATCATTCAAAATACCCAGGCCTCACTACCTGGAGGTTGCTGCTCTACCAGTTCCAAATGACAGTTAAAAAGTATGTATAGACATCTCCAGAGAATACTAGAAGGTCTCCTCCTCTAGCAATCAGCCTGTTTCTGGTTTTTGTAACAAGTTATCGGATTAAGATCAGATCTAGTTATCCCTTGAATTGAGTAAATATTATTAGAGTTTTTGGATTACAACTAGGTGATAATAATTCAACGAAATAAAAAGTGAGTTTGATATAATTTAGGATATAAGCTCCTACACTTCTCTTGTCGTGCAAAGTTAAATTGTATATATAGTAGTATAGTGTTGAAGGCACATTTCGTAACAGTACGACTCTGAAGTACCGTCTGGTACGTTACTATCAAGTATAAAAATACTAGTATATACAAGTGTGTGTGTGTGAATGTGTGCGTGTGTGCTCAAACAATAATGCAACAAGCAGCAGCACAGCATCAGGAACAAGGAGACAAAATAACGACCCTAACTGGGGACCATCAGCAGATCCTCCATAAAAGTCATAAATATCCCTTAATACCAAATCCCCGACTACGACGGTGCGTAGATGCCACACAAAGTAGGTCAGAAGTTTTAGATTGGGACCTGGGTTGACTTAGAGTGTCATTATGACACCTCAGCAAAACGTCAAAAATCATTAAGTCTGAACTATGCTTTGTGAACAGAGTTACTCATGTCTCACTTTAATAATCTCAAAAAAAAAAAATCACAAAAGATAGAAGTCACTCATGTGCCACGCACCTCTGAAATTTTTCAGTGTCTATTATCATTATAATAACATACGCTCCTTGTACTAGGGCAGCACACCAGCGTATTTGCACAATTGTAGATCTATACACTTGTGTAGAAGAGTATGACTCCAGGGTAGTGGTGGACACTACATAACAGAACAGCAGTCTTGTGTGATTGGTAGGAGATAACATTCCACTCTAACATAGTGGTAGTGGAATGCGAGGCAATTATGCCACGATTGAGGAAGAGCATTAGCTCTAGTGGTGCCGTTAGAGCATTTTGATGTGTATTTGGGCACCTCTCAATTTAAAATTACTGTTTTCTCAGACCACATTAACTCAATAAAGTCTAAAAATGTTAGGATCATGAGGTGAACTCTCAAAATCCACCCTTACTTAATTAGTATAAATCATATCAGTGGTCGTTATAATGTAATTGCTGACGCACTCTCACGTCCTTGATTGTAAATGATACATTATTATTAACGTAATTTTGTGCCCAAATACTTGCTTGTTACTTTCTACTTTGATTAAATTCAGTAGAATAACAATCTATCCAGCCCATGCAAAATATATTTACTCCTGTTTATTTATTCCCTTATTGTAACACTGACCTCTCACCGAGTGTAAACATTGGAAGGCTGCTTTCGGCGGTTTTCTAAATTATATCTTAATGATAGTTTGTAAGTATCTAGTGCAAGACGGCGCCAGTACCATGTCATGTCAAACCTACCACAAATTATAAAAGTGGAAAATATATAGAGAATATTATAGGTTATTACAACAGAACAAACAATAAACAGTCGGACAAGTGCGAAATAATGTACAAACGTATACGTACGTTACACCAATTGAGAATTGCATAGTGATGTCTTCTCGGCTATAATGGGTTTATATGGCGCTAGAGCCGCTGAAGCTTGTCAATATTATGGTATACAATATCGGAAAGTTGATAAATAAGACATATGTGCACATGTCTTACTTATTCGCTGTAGCTTACAACACCAACACAAACGCAACAAAAAACTATAACTCAAATTAACAGCAACAAACGCAAAACAACAGCCATCACAAAACATCACACACAAAACAAACACAAAAATAACAAAATGACAAAACAAGAAAATAAAAGGACAAAACTAGAAAACAAAACGACATAAAACAAGAAAATAAAACATCAACAACAGACGTACACCTAGAAAAGAAAATAACGGCATCAACGACATAAACAACAAAAGCAGCACCAATCCTGCTGAAAATCTCTTAAGTCTGGCCCCGTGAGACTGAAAGTTGCCGCCACCACGACGAAAACTGAAGATTTTTTTTTTCTCCCTTACGAACCATAGACTTATGATACACAGGTGACCCGCACAGAGGGTTATTTGTGCATTATTCCAGTCACGGTATTGTGCCGTTTTATTCGCCATAGACTCTCGAGTTACGTTGCTGAACTTAACTGGAACACTATATTAATGGAGCGTCTGTCGATCTCCAGTGTCTGTTAATATATGGAGTGAAATTTTTATTTTTAACTGTATTATTGTCTTTATATATTTTATCACGTGATTGAGACACCGTGCCTTTGTAAAGATACTATAATTTAGAATTAGATATTGAGAGGTATTAATTTATTGCATTATAAAGGTGCCTAGCTCCTTTGTAATGGAGAAGGAACGTTGGTGGAATTATTTTTGTTACTCTTGTCCTCCATGACATGACTGGAGCTTATGTACTCTTGTCCTCCATGACATGACTGGAGCTTATGTACTCTTGTCCTCCATGACATGACTGGAGCTTATGTACTCTTGTCCTCCATGACATGACTGGAGCTTATGTACTCTTGTCCTCCATGACATGACTGGAGCTTATGTACTCTTGTCCTCCATGACATGACTGGAGCTTATGTACTCTTGTCCTCCATGACATGACTGGAGCTTATGTACTCTTGTCCTCCATGACATGACTGGAGCTTATGTACTCTTGTCCTCCATGACATGACTGGAGCTTATGTACTCTTGTCCTCCATGTCATGACTGGAGCTTACGTACTCTTGTCCTCCATGTCATGACTGGAGCTTACGTACTCTTGTCCTCCATGTCATGACTGGAGCTTATGTACTCTTGTCCTCCATGTCATGACTGGAGCTTATGTACTCTTGTCCTCCATGTCATGACTGGAGCTTATGTACTCTTGTCCTCCATGACATGACTGGAGCTTATGTACTCTTGTCCTCCATGACATGACTGGAGCTTATGTACTCTTGTCCTCCATGACATGACTGGAGCTTATGTACTCTTGTCCTCCATGACATGACTGGAGCTTATGTACTCTTGTCCTCCATGTAATGACTGTAGTTTATGTACTCCTGTCCTTTTTGCAATGTTTCGAATTATGCCTTTTTTTTTTAATTTACGACACACATATTGTGTTAAAAGTATTCTTTCAGTGGACTGTAATGTTTTTTAATGATTTTTTTTAAGTTTTGATTAATTCATGCTTTTTCTCTCTCTCTCTCTTTCTTTCCTATAGTTGACCTATGGATCAGTGGTGGGCAACCTTGCTCAGCCTAGGGGCCAGGGCCCATGTCTGAGTGGATGGCGGGCCACACCTATTTCCATAGTTAATAAACAGAGGTAATAATAATTCATACTAAACTTTGACATATAATTATATATTTAATGCAGGAATATTACATATACTGAACATAACAGTTATTTTGAGACACTGGTATAGAACCTACCCTCACCTCTCTCTGTCTTATAGCAGTTAGTGGGACACTTGTTGTTGTTTTTGCTCGACAGTCTATATTAGGTGACAAGCTGGAAGAGGCCAGATGCAAGATGTCATCTAAATTGGCATCAGTCAAGTCTCTTTCTTAATTTACTCTTCGTGTGTTTCATATCTGAGAAGAGTTGCTCGTACATGTGCGTACTACCCAACATTGACCTCATTTTTTGTCTCGTGATCTACCAAGTTGGTAAACATATCAGTTTCAAGAAGATATTTCTGGTAGAACTCTAGTAGAGATTCGCCAGTTGTATTAAATTTTGATCTTAATACATCGCTGCACTGCATCTCAATAAGTTCCATTTGAACATTTTCTGGTGCGATGTCGATGTCCACGTCAACTGAAGTAGCAAACAACCTGACATCACTCGTCTGTCAGCGAATGTCAGCGAATGTCAGCGAATGTCAGCGAATGTCAGCGAATCGGGAAGAAAACTCAGCTTTCAAATCACATATCACAGTCAGAAATCTGTTGGTTTCTGTCGGTTTTTAATTTGTAAACACATACGTAGACTTATATACGGACTTGTAACACAGCTGATACAAAAAAAATAGTTAAGAGTCGCTTCCTGCCTCAGCTGATCGTAGTTTTGCCAAGCTTCACTGTCTCTGGGCCGGGTTGATATAATATTTTAAGGACTGCGGGCGGGAGCATTTCGGCTTATGGACTGGATCCGGTCCACGGGCCGTAGATTGCCGACCCTTGTAGACAGTTTTGAACGCAGGAGCAACGAAATGGCAGGGATATTTATTTCTATAAATATTAGCAATTAAGTAATAATATCAGTAGCAGGAATAGTAATATTATTGGTAGCAATAGCAACAGCAGTGGTAGCAACAGCTGCAGTGTTAAGAATATTAGCAACATCAGAAAAGTAGACATGGCACTAGATTGACAGCAGAAGTAGCAATAGTAATAAATGAACAGTAGTGGTAGTAGTTATAATAGTAATGGCAGTAGTAGTAATAACAGTAGTGGTAATAACAATAGTAGTAATAGCAATAGTAGTAATACCAATGGTAGTAATAGCAATAGTAGTAATAACAATAGCAGTAATTGCAGTACTAGTAACAGCAGTAGTAGTAACAGTAGTAGTAGTAACAGCAGTAGTAGTAGTAATAGCACTAGTAGTAATAACAGTAGCAGTAATAACATAGCAGCAGTAGCAGCAGCAATAGGAATACCAGCAGTAGCAGCAGCGGCAGCAAACAACAGGAGAACAGTAGTAGCAGTAGCAGTTATTACAAGAAAATCATCAGTAGCAGCATCAACAACATTGATAGCAGCTAGAGCAGTGATAGGTGCACAGTAGCAGCTGCAACGGTAATAATAGTTTCAGCAGAAGCAGCAACAGCAAAACAGCAGCAACAGCAGTAACATCAGAAGCAGCAACAGAAGAAGCAACAATAATAATAACAACAGCATGAGTAACCGTAGTGACCACAACAGTAGTAGCATCTACAATAACAGCAGCAGCAGAAATTACAGTAGAAGCAACTGATGCAGTACTAATAACAATTGCTACTCCCGTAGTTGCAACCGTCTGGTTTGTATATTATGTAAACGATAACTCAAGGGCCTCCTACGAGTAGGAGGCCCCGAGTTATTGTTTACTACAGACATAATATACAAACAACTACGGGAGTAGCAACTCGGAGCCTCCTACGAGTAAAACACCTTATATATACAGTATACATGGAAGCACCAAGCTTGGAGCCTGGTGAATGCAAGGTAATCACTTTGGTTTGCAATGTGTGGATAAATCCATTAGCCAGCGTTAAGAGATCTTCATAATCATCACAACACTCTCCCCTCTCTCTCCTAGAAGGTACCAGCAGTAGCAGATGCTGCTGCATCACCATCATCATCACGGTACTTCCTCCTCTTCCCCCTTAAAGATACCATCAGTAGCAGTTGCTGATCCGGTTAATGTTGATGGTGCATATCTTTATTTCTTCAGCTCCTTGTCTTTCCATCATTCTGTATTTCCTTCTTACTCTGTATTTCTATTTTTTAATATAGAAGCCAAGCTAACGTGGTTGGAACACGTCACAGTTACGCTGCATTTTGATAAAAAAAAAACTTTGGACGACGTTTCGGTCTGATATGGACCACCGTCAAGTCACAACTTGATAAACGGATTGATAATGTGGCTTGACAGGGATCCAGGACAGACCGAAATGTCGTTTATTATTATTATTTAAGGAATGGATTTATTGCTTTTAATAAATTCGCGAATAAGATAAATATCTCTAATAAATAAGAAGACGCTAATAAGAAACAGGAAACGAGAGTTTAAGTGCTAAAAAATTGTCGAGTCGTGTCCTCAAATCACGGGAAAATTAGGGTGTAGATAATGATAAAGAAATTATGATAAATAGGAAGAATAGAAAACAGGCGCTTCAGGGTTGGAGGGGTTTAGGGGGAGGAGGGAGGGAAGGGGAGGAGGAGGAAGTGGATTAGAAGGTGGGGGCTGGAGAAGGACGAGGGAAAAGATGGAGGATTGAACGAGGGAAGAGGTGGAGGAATGAGGGAGAACGAGGGAAGAGGTGGAGGAATGAGGGAGAACGAGGGAAGAGGTGGAGGAATGAGGGAGAACGAGGGAAGAGGTGGAGGAATGAGGGAGAACGAGGGAAGAGGTGGAGGAATGAGTGAGAACGAGGGAAGAGGTGGAGGATTCAGGGAGAACAATGTAAGAAGTGGAGGATTCAGGGAGAACGAGGGAAGAGGTGGATGAATGAGGGAGAACGAGGTAAGAGGTGGCGGATTGAGGGAGGAGAGAAGAGGTGGAGGATTGATGGAGAACGAGGGAAGAGGTGGAGGATTGAGGAAGAACGAGGGAAGAGGTGGCGGATTGAGGGAGGAGAAGAGAAGAGGTGGAGGATTGAGGGAGAATGTGGGAAGAGGTGGAGGATTGAGGGAGAACGTGGGAAGAGGTGGAGGATTGAGGGAGAGAACGAAGGAAGAGGTGGAGGATTCAGGGAGGAGGGAAGAGGTGGAGTGAGGGTGAACGAGGGAAGAGGTGGAGTGAGGGTGAACGAGGGAAGAGGTGGAGGAAAGAGGTGGAGGAGTGAGGGAGAACGAGGGAAGAGGTAGAGGAAAGAGGTGGAGGAGTGAGGGAGAACGAGGGAAGAGGTGGAATGAGAGAGAACGAGGGAAGAGGTGGAGGAATGAGGGAGAACGAGGGAAGAGGTGGGGAGTGAGGGAGAACGAGGGAAGAGGTGGAGGAGTGAGGGAGAACGAGGGAACAGGTGGAGGAGTGAGGGAGAACGAGGGAAGAGGTGAAGGATTGAGGGAGAAGGAGGGAAGAGTTGGAGAAGTGAGGGAGAACGAGGGAAGAATTGGAGGAGTGATGGAGGAGGGAAGAGGTGGAAGAGTGAGGGAGGAGAAGTAGGACGGAAAACGGGGAAGAGGAGTAGGACGAGTGGGAAAGAGAAGAACGTGGAGGGGAATGGAGGAGGAGGAGGAGGAGAGTCGGGTGGAGTGGAGGTACCAGAGTCAGTTCAGTGCAGGCGCTTGTTGGGGAAGTGTTGCACACCTGGCTCTGCTTCTCTTTTTCCCTCTACCAAGTCAGTTCTGCACTATTTCCACGTTATTCCTTCTTGCGTGTCACAGTCATCCACGCATCGCTGGAGTACTAGACCCTGTGTTTACATCTTTCGTTATACTCTTTTTTTGTGAAATTAATGTAATGCACTTAGCAAGCAATCCTGTTGAAGTTTGTTTATATTTTCCACACTGAAAAAAAAATATATGACAACACGATTACTTTAGTGTGACTGTGATTACCCAGGCAGTCGGAAGTGCTCAGGGCTGCAGAATAATTTCCTTGCTGCTACTGCATTTCAGTGAGATATATGTAATGGAGTTATTTGTCCAATCCTCTTTAACCCACGACGAAACCTCTATAACTCTCCTTCAGAATATGTGGTAAGTGAATTATAATTGTTGAAAGTTTCAATGTTAATAATACCAGTAATAAATAATATTTAGTAACAATTTAACCGTAAGGATTTGTGAGAGTACCTTCACGAACCATTGTAATATAATACACTAACTAACGTAGGAGTGGAGAGTGTGCCTGCAGTGTATTTTAGAAGTAATACACTAACGTAGGCGTGGAGTGTATATCTGCAGTGTATTTTAGAAGTAATACACTAATGTAGGAGTGGAGAGAGTACCTGCAGTAAATTTTATAAGTAATGCACTAACGTACAGTGGAGTGTGTACCTGCAGTGTATTTTAGACGTAAAACACTAACGTACAGTGGAGTGTGTACCTGCAGTGTATTATAGAGGTAATACTATCGCCTGAGGTCGCCGACACCAGTTCAGTGTTGGCTTAATAACACACCTATCCCAGGTGAAGAGTGCTGGCCTCAGCGGTGTATGTCAGTGGTTGACGTTGACCTGAGACGTGTAATATCACACGCACAACCAACCGCCGGACTCATGATGATATCCAGGTTAAACTCAACTCAATCAAGGTTTTTTTTTTCTTATTTTAAAAGGTTCAAAACAGAAACATAAAATGGCTACAGCATTTAAAATAATAGGAGTTATGGTGAAAAACATGAAAACTGTGGAGATGAATACGTTGGCTGAGAGGGAGAGGAGGAGATATGATCACTACATAAAGGAGCATGAATTAATAGATATGAACGATTTTTTTAATGCCTGCAGCAGGGACAAGAGCCTAAAGTTGAAAATATGCAATAAAGTGAAGCCGAAGTGGTTGACAAATGCAATGATTCAAAAGAGAAAGCAATAAGTGCTACAGCCATTGGATTTTTTTAACTGAAACAAATATTGAAAATAGGACACCCCAACTACATCTCTGCTTTTGTAGTTACAATTAAGTAATTTCAATTCACAGGTGAGGCAGGATACATACAGAAGACAGAGAAAACCAGTCTAAACTTCGAGGAGTCTTTTGCTTTGTCAGCCTGGTGGAAATGAATGTTGAAAGGGAGGTGCAAGAAAAAGAGAAACCAGATTACACGAGAGGCGTCTGTTCTCGGATGAGTTTTATCCTAAAAATGAAAATGGAAGAAAAGACGACAGGTGCAATAGAGTGCCTAGCAAGAGAGTGCCAGCAGGCAGGGAAGTAATTCATACCAAAAAGACACAAAAGTGAAACCATAAGGACAGACTACGGTCAACCACACTTGCAGAGAAGTAAAGACGAAAAAAGTACCAGATAATGGAAAATTGCGGAAAGCAGAGGATAAAATTGAATAGAGATGCGAGATGAAGAGACAAGTGACGAATGCCCAGGAGTGAAGAGAGGGGCAGAGTCACATCATAAGCAAGATAAAGGGGCAAAAGCAATGTCAGAACTAAAACATATATACAGTCACATCAGACAGATGATGATAGGAAGGAACCAAATAATAGTACTCGAGGAGGAAGGAGCAATGAGAAGTAATGGCAGAGATGAATGAGGAAACAAACAAGCGTTAGGAGGAAAATGTTTCACCTAGGAAACGTGGGAGGGAAGGAGGTAAGAGACCTGGAGAGAATGGACAGACCAGAAATGAAAAAGTTAATCTGGCACATAAAGATAGACTGGACGTGACAAGGTGTCTCCTTGGGTGTAGTGAGGATTTTATTATTAGTACTGATGGTTGTTATTATTATAATTATTATTGATGGTTATTATATAAAGTTTTAAAGCAGTTAGGAGGAGAGTCGGTCCTCTGTTCACAGGTGTTGTTATGTGAACTGCTAGCAAAACTCAATATGAAATCAATAGACAGTACATTCCGGAAGACGGAAAATGGCAAATGCTGCTCCAGTATTCGTCTCACCAGACGGAGGATCAAGCCTCCACCACGTCTTGTGATGAATGATCCACATGAATTTATTTATTGCTTCAATATTCAAGAATGATGCTTCACAGGTGAATGATGCTTCACAGGTGAATGATGCTTCACAGGTGAATGATGCTTCACAAGTGAATGATGCTTCACAAGTGAATGATGCTTCACAAGTGAATGATGCTTCACAAGTGAATGATGCTTCACAAGTGAATGATGCTTCACAAGTGAATGATGCCTCACAAGTTATTGATGCTTCACAAGTGAATGATGCATCACAAGTGAATGATGCTTCACAAGTGAATGATGCTTCACAAGTGAATGATGCTTCACAAGTGAATGATGCTTCACAAGTGAATGATGCTTCACAAGTGAATGATGCCTCACAAGTGAATGATGCCTCACAAGTGAATGATGCCTCACAAGTGAATGATGCTTCACAAGTGAATGATGCCTCACAAGTGAATGATGCTTCACAAGTGAATGATGCTTCACAAGTGAATGATGCTTCACAAGTGAATGATGCCTCACAAGTGAATGATGCTTCACAAGTGAATGATGCTTCACAAGTGAATGATGCTTCACAAGTGAATGATGCCTCACAAGTGAATGATGCTTCACAAGTGAATGATGCTCACAGGTGAATGATGCTTCACAGTGAATGATGCTTCACAAGTGAATGATGCTTCACAAGTGAATGATGCTTCACAAGTGAATGATGCTTCACAAGTGAATGATGCCTCACAATTGAATGATGCCTCACAATTGAATGATGCTTCACAAGTGAATGATGCTTCACAAGTGAATGATGCTTCACAGGTGAATGATGCTTCACAGGTGAATGATGCCTCACAAGTGAATGATGCCTCACAAGTGAATGATGCTTCACAAGTGAATGATGCTTCACAAGTGAATGATGCTTCACAAGTGAATGATGCTTCACAGGTGAATGATGCTTCACAGGTGAATGATGCTTCACAGGTGAATGATGCTTCACAAGTGAATGATGCTTCACAAGTGAATGATGCTTCACAAGTGAATGATGCCTCACAAGTTATTGATGCTTCACAAGTTATTGATGCTTCACAAGTGAATGATGCTTCACAGGTGAATGATGCGTCACAGGTGAATGATGCTTCACAAGTGAATGATGCTTCACAAGTGAATGATGCTTCACAAGTGAATGATGCTTCACAAGTGAATGATGCTTCACAAGTGAATGATGCCTCACAAGTGAATGATGCCTCACAAGTGAATGATGCTTCACAAGTGAATGATGTTCACAGGTGAATGATGCTTCACAGGTGAATGATGCTTCACAGGTGAATGATGCTTCACAGGTGAATGATGCTTCACAGGTGAATGATGCTTCACAAGTGAATGATGCTTCACAAGTGAATGATGCTTCACAAGTGAATGATGCTTCACAAGTGAATGATGCCTCACAAGTGAATGATGCTTCACAAGTGAATGATGCCTCACAAGTGAATGATGCTTCACAAGTGAATGATGCTTCACAAGTGAATGATGCTCACAAGTGAATGATGCTTCACAAGTGAATGATGCTTCACAAGTGAATGATGCTTCACAAGTGAATGATGCTTCACAAGTGAATGATGCTTCACAAGTGAATGATGCTTCACAAGTGAATGATGCTTCACAGGTGAATGATGCCTCACAGGTGAATGATGCTTCACAGGTGAATGATGCCTCACAGGTTAATGATGCTTCACAAATGAATGATGCATCAGGTGAATGATGCTTCACAAGTGAATGATGCTTCACAAGTGAATGATGCCTCACAAGTGAATGATGCCTCACAAGTGAATGATGCTTCACAAGTGAATGATGCTTCACAAGTGAATGATGCCTCACAAGTGAATGACGCTTCACAAGTGAATGACGCTTCACAAGTGAATGACGCCTCACAGGTGAATGATGCTTCACAAGTGAATGATGCTTCACAAGTGAATGACGCCTCACAGGTGAATGATGCTTCACAAGTGAATGATGCTTCACAAGTGAATGATGCTTCACAAGTGAATGATGCTTCACAAGTGAATGATGGTTCACAAGTGAATGATGCCTCACAAGTGAATGACGCCTCACAAGTGAATGACGCCTCACAAGTGAATGACGCCTCACAAGTGAATGACGCCTCACAAGTGAATGACGCCTCACAAGTGAATGATGCCTCACAAGTGAATGACGCCTCACAAGTGAATGATGCCTCACAAGTGAATGATGCCTCATAGGTAAATGATGCCTCACTGGTGAATGATGCCTCACAAGTGAATGACGCCTCACAAGTGAATGACGCCTCACAAGTGAATGACGCCTCACAAGTGAATGACGCCTCACAAGTGAATGACGCCTCACAAGTGAATGATGCCTCACAAGTGAATGACGCCTCACAAGTGAATGATGCCTCACAAGTGAATGATGCCTCACAGGTAAATGATGCCTCACTGGTGAATTATGCCTCACAGGTAAATGATGCCTCACTGGTGAATGATGCCTCACAGGTAAATGATGCCTCACTGGTGAATGATGCCTCACAGGTAAATGATGCCTCACTGGTGAATGATGCCTCACAGGTGAATGATGCCTCACTGGTGAATGATGCCTCACAGGTAAATGATGCCTCACAGGTAAATGATGCCTCACAGGTAAATGATGCCTCACAGGTAAATGATGCCTCACAGGTAAATGATGCCTCACAGGTAAATGATGCCTCACTGGTGAATGATGCCTCACTGGTGAATGATGCCTCACTGGTGAATGATGCCTCACTGGTGAATGATGCCTCACTGGTGAATGATGCCTCACAGGTGAATGATGCCTCACAGGTGAATGATGCCTCACAGGTAAATGATGCCTCACAGGTAAATGATGCCTCATTGGTGAATGATGCCTCACAAGTAAATGATGCCTCACAGGTAAGTGATGCCTCACTGGTGAATGACGCCTCACAGGTAAATGATGCCTCAGAGGTAAATGATGCCTCACAGGTAAATGATGCCTCACAGGTAAATGATGCTTCACAGGTAAATGAAGCCTCACTGGTGAATGATGCCTCACTGGTGAATGATGCCTCACTGGTGAATGATGTCTCACAGGTAAATGATGCCTCACAGGTAAATGATGCCTCACAGGTGAATGATGCCTCACAGGTGAATGATGCCTCACAGGTGAATGACGCCTCACAGGTGAATGACGCCTCACAGGTGAATGATACCTCACAAGGGAAGTGTCTCCCAGGAAAAATGCCTCACAGGAAAAATGCCTCACAGGAAAAATGCCTCACAGGAAAAATGCCTCACAGGAAAAATGCCTCACAGGAAAAATGCCTCACAGGAAAAAATACCTCACAGGAAAAAAGATGCCTCATTGGGGAAAATGAGGCCTCACAAATCTCCTAGAGTTCTAAGTGATATTGATTTTCATTCAATATATAATTGCTCCCTCTGGTCTGTTTCCAACTATTAAATCTACAAATACAGAAATTAGGCAGGAAAAAGATGTCAAAGTGAAGAGCGTGTTTCTTTTACAGTAAGAAAACAATCGATACCTCCCCAGAAGAGACTCGTAAGTAAACAATCGACACCTCCCCAGAAGAGACTCGTAAGAAAACAATCGACACCTCCCCAGAATAGACTCGTTAGAAAACAATCGACACCTCCCCAGAAGAGACTCGTAAGAAAACAATCGACACCTCCCCAGAAGAGACTCGTAAGAAAACAATCGACACCTCCCCAGAAGAGACTCGTAAGAAAACAATCGACACCTCCTCAGAAGAGACTCATAAGAAAACAATCGATACCTCCCCAGAAGAGACTCGTAAGAAAACAATCGATACCTCCCCAGAAGAGACTATGTCTTTCACTGGAAGAGCAGACAGGGATAATGAGGAATGTACTTCGCTGGAGCAAGACATGCCGGAGTGGAACTAGACAGAGAATGATGGTCTGGGAGGTGGTGTCGGGATGGACAAACGTTTCATAAACTTTCCCAAAAAGGATTCATACAAGGACCAATACTACTCCTGATATGCATAAATGATGACGCGATAGGAAAACGCTACAAGAAGACCTGGACAGTCTGCAGGTGATCATTGAACGTCAACCCCAACAAGTGCAAGATTATGAAACTCAGATCCTACAATGGGTCGTGATCGAAAGAAGTGGAGCTACTTTCTCTTCGTTCGATCATTGATTACCCCTTCCAGTCCTCGGGCGATGTATGACCCTTACAGATTTAGCACTTCCTAATGACTATATGTAATAAAACTTATAATCCGAAAATCGGGGAAGGAGAGAAGACTTGATATAGCATACAGACTTGCAGATTGGAGGACCTCAGCAAATAGAAAGGACGCAGGAGAAACCACACAACCCATTCTCCAACATTAACAGTAATCAAGGGAATAACATTGCTCTGTGAGACTATAATACATCGTGCGCTGACTTATGCCTCCCGCTTTTATCTCGTTGTCGGTTAATTATACGTAAATATACGTAATATATTTTAGCCAAATCCCAACTTGCCGAGAAGAATAAATATTAAATTCCCATTTCTAGCAGAAAATAATACACAGTAATTCAGAGGAAACTGAAGGATCTAGCTGGAGGACAGACTGGAGCCTGACACCATATTTGTGTAGGTGTACATCAGGACATAACCTCGGCAGCATAAACAAAAAGGCAAATCTACGAATGCATTCAGAAATCTTAAAGTTCTTCAGAACCTTATATTCTGTGTAGCACACAATCTACATATGAGTACGCAGCACCAGCATACAGCCACACCTGAGGAAGTTTAAAGATTCGCAAGAGGCTACTCTAAACATAACACTTATGACAGAACTAATGAAGACGTGATTACGACGTACAATATAACTAATAATCTTCAAATGAAAAACATTGCAGAGAATAAGCCGCTTGTTGACGAACAGGAAAGAGGTGATTAGTGACTCAATTACGTTGTGTTCAAGTAGAACTGAGCCCCATCTATGCCACTCAGCCATGTGGAAGGACAAGACCCTAGACAAAAGGCACACGTGAAAGTTAATGAGGCGGATGAGTCGCAGGGATGTCAGAAAGTACTTCAGTCTCAGAGTAGATTAGATTATACTGCACAGTTCTGGTCACCGTATTACAGAATGGATATAAATGCACTGGAAAACGTACAGACTGAGGGTCCTGAATCTGCACTCTCTAGAAAGGCGTAGAATTAGGGGGGATATGATTGAGGTGTATAAATGGAAAACAAGAATAAATAAAGATAATGTAAATAGCGTGCTGAAAATATTCAGCCAAGACAGGACTCGCAGCAATGGTTTCAAGCTGGAAAATTTCAGATTCAGGAAGGATATAGGAAAGCACTGGTTTGGTAATAGAGTTGTGGATGAGTGGAACAAACTCCCGAGTACCGTCATAGATGCTAAGACGTTGTGTAGTTTTAAAAATAGGTTAGATAAATACATGAGTGGGTGTGAGTTGGACCTGACTAGCTTGTGCTACTAAGTCTTATGCCGTGCTCCTTCCTTAAGTAGAAGTGACCTGACTAGGTGGTCATTGGTCTAATCCTGGGAGTAACATGGACTTGCCTCGCATGGGTCAGTAGGCCTGCTGCAGTGTTCCTTCTTTCTTATGTTCTTAATGTTGTTTGTACGAGGAAGTGGTGAAAGCAGAGACCATGTACCGTTTTAAAGAGTTGATATAAGGAATAGTGAATGATCGCTCTTGAAGACTGCAGGAGGGGCCAGAAGCAGAGACTCATCCCCCACAACCACAATTAGACGGGTACTCTCATTCTGTCTCATTGTGCTTCATTCCCTCCTCCTATCTCTCTCTCTCTCTCTCACACACACACACCTGTTTATTATTCTTGGCAAAATTTGTTGATAAAAATTCATCTAATCTATCGCTGACTCGTCGCTGCACTTCCTAGTAACTCTTTTGCCTCACTTTATTCTGTCCGTATTTCACTTTACATAGCAAAATCTATACACAAATAACCGGCACATAGAAGAGAGGAGCTTACGACGACGTTTCGGTCCGACTTGGACCATTTACAAAGTCACACTAACAAAAAGAAGAGGAGGGAGTATATATAGAGGCCAGCAGACAGGGACGGGAACAAGAGAGGAAGTGGTGGAGGAGTAATAGTAGTAATAGTGGAGTCAGTCATATACTAAGAAAGAGGAGCACTGCAAGAGAGCTAGCGGTCCACAGAGGGTAGGGGGCAAGAACACAGGGGGATATAAAAAATAATGAAGGATAAATACAAGGCAAAAGAAAGGAAACCCAGAGTGCAAACTGGTGCACTCTAGAACTCTATTTTTAAATTAACCCCATACCTCTTCAACTTTCTCTTCATTACCAATATTCTTTCTCCTTAACCTGTCTTGTAACATTTATAATATCTCCCACTGTCTGTTTCTTGAGTTCATTCATTTTCAATTACCTTTAACCCATCAAAGTTAGTCTCCTTGTACTTCATCCGCCTTTAATGTTACTGTAGCTACTATAAGGTTAGGTTAGGTCAAATTCGTCAGGAAACAGGACAAGTGTTTCCTGACGTGGGTCTCAGTCATATGATGACCCGCCACTGGAGCTTTTCGTCATCTGACAGAGGCCCTCCACACTAGCTTAGCAGTCCACCCCTATAAACATTAAAATGAGGTATGTACTGATTATCAGTCGGTCCTCTAAAAACATGCAGATCCAGAATTCAATCCATCAACAATCCGGCAAACTGCCCTCTTTTTTTTTTTTTTTCTAAACTGCGTTCCTGGACGCTGGCCGGTGTCTTCACTGAGATTTCCACTTCTTACCATATAATGCTCCTGAAGAAGTGTACCTCCCGTCCCCCTGTGGTTGCTCTAATTATATATATATATATGTCGTGCCGATTAGGTAAAACTGGTCAATTAGCAAGAACTTATCTAAAATTAAGTCCTTTCTAAAATTTTCTCTTATACGTTTAAAAATATATTTTTTTCATTTATGTTAATATATGAATTTATAATTTTGTACC
>WNWK01001451.1:120000-127500 GCA_009830355.1 Cherax destructor | reverse complement strand
TTCGTAGCGAGTGATTTGGCAGGTGAAGATTATGATGTATCTTTCTCACCTACATTCCAAGGAGTACTGGTCAAGGGTCTTGAAACGTTCCCAGTAATTATGATGCTTTTCTGAATTAATACGTGCAATGAAGATTATCTGTGAATTCTCTAGATGTGTTATGTCGCCTGCCTTGAAAGGGGCTGCTAGTGTACAGCAGTATTCCAGCCTAGATAGAACAAGTGACTTAAAGAAAATCACCAGTGTCATGCCATCCCTTGTTTTGAAAGTTCTCATTATCCATCCTACAGTAATACCAACAGTTTTACGAATAGTAATATCAACAGTGATACCAATAGTAAAATCAGTAACATCAGCAGTAAGGTCAACAGAAACACCGACTACAACACCAACACGAACAGTTACACCAATGGCAACACGATCTGTAACACCAGCAATAACACAAACATTAATATTAATAACTCCAACAGTAACGAACAATAACACTAACAAGCTTTAACACCAACAGTAACACAAACAACGGTAATACCAATAACAACAGGAACACAAACACTAAAACCAACAGTAATACTAACAGTAATACCAACAAAAACAAAACCACTACCAGTAACACCAAGAAAACTACCAACATTACATTCGCTGTAACACCAGCAGTAACTTCAATGTTAACAAATGATGTAACTAACACCAACAGTAACACCAGTATAATCACCAACAGTAATACCATCAATACCATAAACAATAACACCAACAATAACAAGCAGAAGAACCAACATTAATACATGCTGTCAACACTAACAGTACACCAACAATATCACCAACACTTGCACCAGCAATAACACCAGCACTTGCACCAACAATAACACCAGCACTTGCACCAACAATAAAACCCGAACTAGCACCAACAATAACACCAGCACTATCACCAACAATAACACCAACAATGACACCAGCACTAGCACCAACAATAGCACCAGCACTAGCACCAACAATAACATCAACACCAACATTAGCACCAACAATAACACCAACACTAGCATCAACAATAACACCAGCACTTGCACAAACAATAACATCAGTAATAACACCAGCCTAGCATCAACAATAACACCAGCACTAGAACCAACAATACACCAGCACCAACAATAACACCAGCACTAGCACCAACAATAACACCAGCACTAGCATCAACAATAACACCAACACTAGTACCAACAATAACACCAGCACTAGCATCAACAATAACACCATTAGCACCAACAATACCACCAACAATTACACTAGCACCAACAATAACACCAACACTAGCACTAAAAATAACACCAGTACTAGCACTAACAATAACACCAGCACCAACAATAACACCAGCACTAGCACCAACAATAACACCAGCACTAGCACCAACAATAACACCAGCACTAGCACCAACAATAACACCAGCACTAGCACCAACAATAACACCAGTACAAGCACCAACAATAACACCAGTACAAGCACCAACAATAACACCAGTACAAGCACCAACAATAACACCAGCACTAGCACCAACAATAACACCAGTACAAGCACCAACAATAACACCAGCATTAGCACCAACAATAACACCAGCACTAACAATAACAAGATCAATAATACAACAGTAACACAATTTGTGGCTCTTCTCCCCCTTTTACCTTTTCCGTTTTTTCTCCGTTTCTCCGCTTCAAGGGATACCCTGATTCCGGTGAAGGACTCTTGATCGCAGGTGCTGAAGCTACCCTTCCCTTCCTTGAATCGAACCTAGTTACCTCCCTTTCACTTCGCCCGCTACGAAAGTTAAAGTCTGTTGATGGGCAACGGGACACGATGTTATCAACAACAACAACAACAACAACGTTGCCGGAATAACATTGGCGAAATGATCAACAGATGCAGTGTATAGTATCACCAGTGTATAGTATCACCAGTGTATAGTATCACCAGTGTATAGTATCACCTGTGTATAGTATCACCAGTGTATAGTATCACCAGTGTATAGTATCACCAGTGTATAGTATCACCAGTGTATAGTATCACAGTGATAGTATCACCAGTGTATAGTATCACCAGTGTATAGTATCACCGTGTATAGTATCACCGTGTATAGTATCACCATGTGTATAGTATCACCAGTGTATAGTATCACCAGTGTATAGTATCACCAGTGTATAGTATCACCAGTGTATAGTATCACCAGTGTATAGTATCACCAGTGTATAGTATCACCAGTGTATAGTATCACCAGTGTATAGTATCACCAGTGTATAGTATCACCAGTGTATAGTATCACCAGTGTATAGTATCACCAGTGTATAGTATCACCGTAGTATCATGTATAGTATCACCAGTGTATAGTATCACCAGTGTATAGTATCACCAGTGTATAGTATCACCAGTGTATAGTATCACCAGTGTATAGTATCACCAGTGTATAGTATCACCAGTGTATAGTATCACCTGTGTATAGTATCACCAGTGTATAGTATCACCAGTGTATAGTATCACCAGTGTATAGTATCACCAGTGTATAGTATCACCAGTGTATAGTATCACCTGTGTATAGTATCACCTGTGTATAGTATCACCTGTGTATAGTATCACCTGTGTATAGTATCACCTGTGTATAGTATCACCTGTGTATAGTATCACCTGTGTATAGTATCACCTGTGTATAGTATCACCTGTGTATAGTATCACCTGTGTATAGTATCACCTGTGTATAGTATCACCTGTGTATAGTATCACCTGTGTATAGTATCACCGTGTATAGTATCACCAGTGTATAGTATCACCAGTGTATAGTATCACCAGTGTATAGTATCACCAGTGTATAGTATCACCAGTGTATAGTATCACCTGTGTATAGCATCACATGTGTATAGTATCACCTGTGTATAGCATCACCTGTGTATAGTATCACCTGTGTATAGTTTCACCTGTGTATAGTATCATTTGTGTATAGCATCACCTGTTTATAGTATCACCTGTGCATAGTATCACCTGTGCATAGTATCACCTGTGCATAGTATCACCTGTGCATAGTATCACCTGTGCATAGTATCACCTGTGTATAGTATCATCTGTGTATAGTATCATCTGTGTATAGTATCACTGTGTATAGTATCATCTGTGTATAGTATCATCTGTATATAGTATCATCTGTGTACTCACCTATTTGTCGTTGCAGGGGTCGAGTCATAACTCCTGGCCCCGCCTCTTCACTGGTCGCTACTAGATTCTCTCTCTCCCTGCTCCATGAGCTTTATCATACCTCGTCTTGAAACTATGTATGGTTCCTGCCTCCACTACGTCGCTTGCCAGACTATTCCACTTCCTGACAACTCTGTGACAAAAGAAATACTTCTTAACATCCCTTTGACTCATCTGAGTCTTCAATTTCCAATTGTGACCACTTGTTTCTGTGTCCCATCTCTGGAACATCCTCTGTCCACCTTGTCAATTTGTCGATGTATTTTTTATGTCGTCAGGCCGATTTCCTTTAACCTTTCTTAGTAGGACATTCCACTTAGGTCTGGAACTAGTCTTGTTGTAAACCTTTACACTTTCTCTAATTTCATGAAAAGCTTGACCAGGTGTGGGTTCCAAGCCGGTGCTGCATACTCCAGTATGGGCCTGACGTATACGGTGTACAGTCTTGAACGATTCCTTACTGAGGTATCGGAATGCTAGTCTCAGGTTTACCAGGCGCCCGTATGCTGCAGGAGTAATCTGGTTGATGTGTGCCTCAGGAGATGTGCTCGGTATTATACTCACCCCAAGATCTTTTTCCTTGAATGAGGTTTAGTCTTTGGCCACCTAGCCCATACTCTGTCTGCGGTCTTCCCCGATCTTAATGACCTTACATTTGGCGGGGTTAAATTCGAGGAGACAGTAGTTGAACCAGGCTTGTACCCTGTCCAGGTCTCTTTGTAGTCCTGCCTGATCCTCATCCGATTTAATTCTCTTCATTAACTTCACATCATCTGCGAACAAAGACACTTTTGAGTCTATCCCTTCCGTCATGTCTTTCACATATACCAAAAAAAACACTGGTCCTAGAACTGACCCTTGTGGAACCCCGCTAGTTACAGGCGGCCACTCTGATACCTCGTCACGTACCATGACTCGTTGTTGCCTCCCTCACCTGGGTATAGTATCACCTGTGTATAGTATCACCTGTGTATAATATCACCTGGGTATAGTATCACCTGGATATAGTATCACCTGGATATATTATCACCTGCGTATAGTATCACCTGTGTACAGTATCACCTGGGTATAGTATCAACTGTGTACAGTATCACCTAGGTAGAGTATCACCTGGGTATAGTATCACGTGGGTAAAGTATCACATGTGTACAGTATCACCTGGGTACAGTATCACCCGGGTATAGTATCACCCGGGTATAGTATCACCTGTGTATAGTATCACCTGTGAATAGTATCACATAGGTATAGTATTCCCTGGGTATATCACCTGGGTATAGCATCTTCTGGGTATAGCATCTCCTGGTTACAGCATTTCCTGGGTACAGCATCACCTGGGAATAGTACCACCTGGGTGTAGTATCACCTGGGTGTAGTATCACCTGGGTATAGTATCACCTGGGTATAGTATCAACTACCCAGGGAAGAGCTATTGCCCTGTCATCTTAATTTGAAAGGAAGTCTATTAAACGTTTTGCACTCTGGCAGCCTGCTGGCTTCTTCTCTCCCTAATGAGCACATAAAATGACTAGTCTTGAAAAATTCTATTTAGATTTAGTCTGGGCCTAACATGAGGAATAATATTATTAGAGAAGTAAATAATGAAAATGAATGTTATAGGAATGCATCTAGAAGCCTGAGTAGATCTGTCACCATAATACGGAAGTAGAGTACGTTTATGGAGCAATTTTAATGTGAACAGACTGACTGATGTAACAGTAGCCAGGTTTAGGCTTAAGTTGTTCTGGCAGTCTGGCAGACACAGATGATCAAACTAAATGCAAAGTACGTGGCCAGCCCTATAGTCACTATCTTTAACACTGTGCTTAAGTGTCCACTTTTTTGAGGAATATAGAGAGAGACAATGTCAAGATATCTTATTAAAAATATAATACCAGAAATGTTAAGCTAATTTCAGAAATTTGCTTGCAACAGATAAGTGAAACTGTAGATATAAATCCAGATGTACTCCTATTAACCGCTTTTGGGGCCTAGTTCCTAGGCCTTTTGTGTATCCATATCCTCTTGCTCTACCCTCCACAGGATGGGTATAAGGTGCACAAAGTAGCCATATCGGTGGTAAAATCAAAATTTCCAAAGCTCTTAATAGAGGATTGTTTTTCCTTTTCCAGAACAAGCTAGTTACCTGTTTGTCGGATTAAAAATACAGATATTGAGTTCACTGGTCAGGACTTTGGTGAGTTTTTTATGCCTAGGCAGACATTGAGAGAGGCGAGAGGGTCTCCCTGCTAGACACCTATTTCGTGCTCTCCAATGAGAAGTTTAGAGTCACTGTTGTAGGTAGAGTGAATAAATGAATGAAGAACAAGAAAACAGCCATGGGTTACTCTGAGTATAACGCTCCTTTTTGACTCAATTGAAGGAATTTGCAAAGTCCTATTTGTTCAGGAATGTGTGGAACCTAAAGTTAGTGATGTATGCACGTGCTGGATGACGAACCGTGGCTTCAAAACCTTGTGAGATCCCGAACTCTAGCTGCCTTGGTCTCAGCATGAAGGCTGCGTCACTTCTCACTGCTGCCCTGGCAACAAGGCCGTGTAGGGAGCTGCCAACGACAATGGGCCTGATTCCTCTATCCTTTTTTTTTTTAGTGCACAAAGGAATGAGCCAAAGAACGAGAGGCCTAACAGTCAACTAACACACCCTAGTTATCCAGCCTAGCAACCCATCAACAGCCTAGCAACCCATCAACGCAGCCTAGCAACCTATTAACGCAACCTAGCAACCCATCAACACAGCCTAGCAACCCCATCAACACAGCCTAGCAACCCCATCAACACAGCCTAGCAACCCATCAACCCATAGCATAGCAACCCCATCAACACAACCCATCAACCTAGCAACCCATCGACACAACCTAGCAACCCATCAACAAAGCCTAGCAACCCATCAACACAGCCTAGCAAACCAGCAACCCAGCCTGGCAACCAATCAACCCACAGCCTAGCAACCCATTAACCCACAGCCTGGTAACTCATCATCACAGCCTAGCAACCCATTAGGCCACAAACTAGCTCTTGTCCCTTGCTGTCATCTATAGTTTATTTAAAGAGTAATGAACGCTAGTAATAATTCAAAGTGGTCTGGTGCGTGGCGCTTCCGACTGCAAATTGACAGACTTGTGTTCCAGTCCAACACAAACAGTCAATTTTAACACGCGTTCAGGTGTAGGAACTGGGTGAGGTGGAGGAAAAGTGTGTGAGAGTGTGTGTGTGTGTGTGTGTGTACTCACCTATTTGTGGTTGCAGGGGTCGAGTCACAGCTCCTGGCCCCGCCTCTTCACTGATTGAGTGTGTGTGTGTGTGTGTGTGTGTGTGTGTGTGTGTGTGTGTGTGTGTGTGTGTGTACTCGCCTATTTCTACTCACCTATTTGTGGCTGCAGGGGTCGATTCATAGCTCCTGGCCCCGCCTCTTCACTGGTCGCTGCTAGTTCCTCTCTCTTCCTGCTCCATGAGCTTTATCAAACCTCGTCTTAAAAC
Source organism: Cherax destructor (assembly GCA_009830355.1). Taxonomy (NCBI): domain Eukaryota; kingdom Metazoa; phylum Arthropoda; class Malacostraca; order Decapoda; family Parastacidae; genus Cherax; species Cherax destructor. Next base: position 120,775 of record WNWK01001451.1, on the reverse strand, counting down.
TATGTATGGTTCCTGCCTCCACTACATCACTTGGCAGACCATTCCACTTCCTGACAACTCTATGACTAAAGAAATACTTCCTAACATCTCTGACTCATCTGAGTCTTCAACTTCCAACTGTGACTCCTTGTTGCTGTGTCCCATCTCTGGAAATCTTGTCTTTGTCCACCTTGTCAATTCCTCGCGGTATTTTATATGTCGTTATCCTGTCTACCCTAACCCTCCTGTCCTCCAGTGTCGTCAGGCCGATTTCCCTTAACCTTTCTTCGTAGGGCATTCCCCTTAGCTCTGGAACTAGTCGTGATGCAAACCTTTGCACTTTCTCTAATTTCTTGATGTGTTTGACCAGATGTGGGTTCCAAACTGGTGCTGCATACTCTAGTATGGGCCTGAGGTACACGGTGTAAAGATTGTTGAACGATTCCTTACTGGGATATGAAAATGCTATTCTCAGGTTTGCCAGGCGCCCATATGCAGCAGCAGTTATTTGGTTGATGTGCGCCTCAGGAGATGTGCTCGGTGTTATATTCACCCCAAGATCCTTTTCCTTGAGTGAGGTTTGTAGTCTCTGGCCCCCTAGACTGTACTCCGTCTGCGGTCTTCTTTACCCTTCCCAATCTTCACGACTTTGCACTTGGTGGGGTTGAAGTCCAGGAGCCAGTTGCTGGACCAGGGTTGCAGCCTGTCCAGATCCCTTTGTAGTTCTGCCTGGTCCTCGTCCGTATGTGTGTGTGTGTGTGTGTGTGTGTAGAGGAGAGAGAGAGAGAGAGAGAGA
>WNWK01001451.1:95000-115000 GCA_009830355.1 Cherax destructor | reverse complement strand
TTCACAAATACCAGAAACAGCACCGGTCCTAGGACTGACCCTTGTGGAACCCCACTCGTCACAGGCCCCACTCTGACACCTCGCCACGTACCATGACTCGCTGCTGTCTTCCTGACAGATATTCCCTGATCCATTGGAGTGCCTTCCCTGTTATCCCTGCCTGGTCCTATAGCTTTTGCACTAATCTCTTGTGTGGAACTGTGTGTGTGTACTCACCTAGCTGTGGTTGCAGGGGTCGAGCACAGCTCTTGGCCCTGCCTCTTCACTGGCCGCTACTCGGTCTCACTACCCGCTCCATGAGATTTATCATACCTCTCCTTAAAGCTAAGTATGGATCCTGCCTCCATTTCCTGACCACTCTGTGACTGAAGAAATACTTCCTAACATCCCTGTGGTTCATCTGAGTCTTCAACTTCCAACTGTGACCCATTGTTGCTGTGTCCCATCTCTGGAACATTGTGTCTGTCCACCTTGTCAATTCCTCAGTATTTTATATGTGGTTATCATTTCTTCCTTGTCCCTCCTGTCCTCCAGTGTCGTCAGGACATGCCCTAGCTCCGGGACTAGTCTCATTTTGTGTGTGTGTGTGTGTGTGTGTGTGTGTGTGCGTGACGACATTGGTTATACAGCACAGCGGCTTATGATGGATGTTTATGACAGATGTTTTACCACAAACGTTAGAAGAGGTTTCTTATGGCAGGTGTTTAACTACAGATGTATGATTACCGCAGGTGTGTGGGCAGTTGTTTACAGAGTTTTTGTTTTGTAATTTACAATCCTTCATACACTGCCTGTAAATCACTCATTTTTATTTAAAAAAAATATGACAGAAAAGTGTACATTGTACACTTCCCCAAGACGTGTGTTTGTAAATCAGTATTTGAATATTTGTTTGTTTTGTTTTGGCGGTGACAGCAAATGGAAGGTTGTGCTGTAGTGTTTTTGTTCGTGATATGATTTTGTTGCTGCTTAAATCTCTTTGTTTGGTGTTAATTTTTGTTCTTGGTGCAAAAATGCATTTTTTTCCCTCTTCTTTTTAAAATGTTTTTGTTGAAATTTGTTTGTCGGAATGTCTTTGTTAATGTCTCGAAAATTCTGATGCAGACGAAATGTTTTTGTTTGTTTGTCGATCTTTACTACGATTGTGTTAGTGGTAAAACGTGTTTGTTGTTAATATATATTGTTTATGAACAGTGGCACCTCTATAACCAGTGAGTTACAGCTGGATTACAGTTAGTACCTCTGACGGAATATAATAAGAGTATTAGTTCAGATTCGTTCCTACTAAAAGCATGGGTGCCCAGACAATAAGAGTTTCTGACTGTCAATTTATGGACCGGAGCTTGAGTCTCTCGTTTCCTTTTTTGTTCATTACATCTTAATCTGAGTTATATATATATATAAATGAAATCACGAAGCAAGTGATTTTGAATCATTAACAGAACTGCGGCTTGGCCAGGACTCGATCCTGCGTACCCATGCCCAATCCTGTGTGAACTGTAAAAAGTACACATCACTCTAACCATTGGACCACCATCCTTAAACACCAGGCGCCCAGCAGTACTGAGCGTGTTATCCTGATGCAAGGACATTCGTGGTCATGGAGCCTCAGAGACTAATTTCAACCTCATCCTGTTTGGTGTACCAGCCTTCGTGAGCAGTCTATATATAGCAATAAAATCACGAAACAAGTGATTTTGAATCATTAACGGAATTAGTCTCTGAGGCTCCATAACCACGAATGTCCTTTGCATCAGGATAATACGCTCAGTACTGCTGGGCGTCTGGTCTTTAAGGATGGTGGTCCAGTGGATAGAGTGATGCGCACTTTGTTCAGTTCAAATGGGGCTGGGCATGGGAACGCAGGATCGAATCCTGGCCAATTAAAATTAAGTCCTTTGTAAAATTTTCTCTTATACGTTTAAAGATATTTTTTTTTAATTTATGTTAATTTAAAAATTAATAATTTTGTACCAAAAGAACCTTAGAAAACTTACCAAACCTTAATATAACAAGAGCAATTTAATTTAGCCTAATCCAACTAAGTATATTTTAGATAAGTTTACAATAATTTGATAATAAACAAACACAGTGAAATATGTTTTTTTCGTTAGGTTCAAAATGATATTTGCGAAATTATTGCATACGCAAATTTTCACTTGCCTTATACGGCAAGAATAGCGTTGCTATTTAAGCCAAAATAGCAAGATTTACCTATTCGGCACGATATTTTTCACCGTCAGTCATTCGATCACTGTCATGCCAGAATAGCGCCAACATCACGTACGTACGTGGGTGCGTGTGCGTGCACGGTGCTTATTTTCTACGAATCTGAAATCCCATGAGTTGTGAGTAGCATTTATGGGTCATTTTTGCAACATAATTGTCACTGCAGTAAACTGCAATAGAGTAATTGGATATGATATATTTCGGAGTCAGTCCAAATTACGAGTGATAATAGATGGTTAAGGGGATTATTGTGTTTCTGTGTTGCTTAATTTTACTAACCACCTGCGTGTGCACATACACTTAAAACCCTCTACTAATACATACAAATGTGCATACAGTGAGTATAACGCCAAGCACGTCTCCGGAGGCACACATCAACCAGATAACTGCGGCAGCATATGGGCGACTGGCAAACCTAAGATTAGCGTTCCGTTACCTTAACAAGGAATCGTTCAAGACACTGTATACCGTGTACGTCAGGCCCATACTAGAATATGCAGCACCAGTCTGGAACCCACACCTGGTCAAGCACGTAAAGAAACTAGAGAAAGTGCAAAGGTTTGCGACAAGGTTAGTTCCACAACTCAGGGGTCTGTCTTATGAAGAAAGATTGAGGGAAATAGGACTAACAACACTGGAGGAAAGAAGGGTCAGAGGAGACATGATAACGACATACAAAATACTGCGGGGAATTGACAAGGTAGATAGTGACAGGATGTTTCAGAGAGGGAACACAGAAACAAGGGGACACAACTGGAAGCTGAAGACTCAGATGAGTCAAAGGGTTGTCAGGAAGCATTTCTTCAGCCACAGAGTAGTCAGGAAGTGGAATAGTCTAGAGAAAGATATAGTTTAGGCAGGAACCATACATAGTTTTAAGACAAGGTATGATAAAGCTCATGGAGCAGGGAGAGCAGAGACCCAGTAGCAGACAGCGAAGAGGCGGGGCCAGGAGCTGAGTCTCGACCCCTGCAACCACAATTAGGTGAGTACATACATGTACACGAACGTGCGCGCACATACTCGACCCCTGCAACCACATATAGGTGATTACAGAGGAAGTAGAGGTACCTGGATAATGTAGTTTAGAGGCAGAATCTATAAATAGTTTCAAGAAGAGGTACGATAAGGCTCTAGACGCCTTAAGAGTATCGCCCAGCCAAAAAAAAAAAAAAAAAAGGCGAGGCCAGGAGCTGAGACTGGACCACTACGATTACATGAGCTAAATATAGGAGAGTACACACATACACGTGGTCTGACAAGTGGCTACTTGAATTTAGCCTCAGCAAACACATCGGTACGAAGACATCGCCTGAGGTACACATCAACAGCATAACTGCCTCAGCAAACGAATGACTGACAAATCTAAATCAGGCGCATATTGGAGTAAGAAGCACTAACTTGGAGCCCACAACTGATCAAGTATGTCAAGAAAATGGAGAAAGTGCAGAGGATTACTACGAGGAGGGACTAAATAAGTTAAACTTGTCGGCATTAGAGGACTAGGGGTGATATGATAACGACGTACAAAATTCTAAGGAAAACTGATGCGATGGACAGGGACACTTTGTTCGATAAACAGGAAACAGAAACTGCAGAAGTTGATAATACAGACGAGTCAGATGGATAAATATTTCTTCAGCCTTAGAGAGGTCAAAAGTGGAACGACCTGAACAGTGAATTTGATAGAGGCAGTATCCATATATAGTTTTAAGAAAAGGTACAATGGGGCTCTCCAAGTCAGGAGTGAACCCAGTAATAGCCAGCGAAGAGGCGTAGCTATGAAGTGAGATTAGACTCCTGCAACCCGTTATAGGTGAGAACATAGAGACGAGCACGCAACATGCATAGGAAATAAGACATAAGGGAAAACAATAATCTGGAGAGCTGATGGAAATAATTGGAGCAGCTTAAGAATAGCAACATCTGCATTTTTTTAAAATAATAATATATGTAGAGGAAGGGGCATAATCTCTTTGGATACTATTTATGAACCAAAAAACAAGGAACCTGGTCATGAGAAGAAAACTGAACCAGAGGGGATCTTGCAAGGCCGACATAGTCCATGTCAAGGACGAGTGTGGTGGAGGAAAGAAAAGCAGAAAGGAAGTGATTGGTGGTGAGGAGGAAGAGGAGCAGTAGGAGCAGCAGCGGCAGCAGCGGCAGCAGTAGCAGCAGCGGCAGCAGCATCAGATGCAGAAGCGGCAGCAGCAGCAGCAGCAAGAGCAGTAGCGGCAGAAGCAGGAGCAGCAGCGGCAGCGGCAGCAGCAGCAGCAGCAGCAGCAGCAGCAGCAGCAGCAGCAGCAGCAGCAAAGTAATGAAACAGTAAACAGGTGCAATTATTTCGGATCGGGAGGAAAACTGTTATAGCAATATTTCCAGAGAGCTACCACATAATAAGAACAAGGAAAACAAAGGCGGAGGAAGAGCAGCACTGATGGCTAGAAATCACTTTTATTTTAAACACTAGGAAACCTGGCAACATGGATTTTCAGGGATTATATAGCTATTACCTTAATGTCCTGAGAGACAAAAAATGATAGTGACAGTGATCTATAATCTACCACCAACAATATAAAACAAGGGAGAAGTACTGTCAGAATAATATTACATTTATTTTTACAATATCCTGTGACCTCTCCGGGTCAACAACTGCCGAGGGGTAAGCACATTGGTTTTAATCAAACAAAATTATTAAAATAGAACCACCCTTAGGGCTAGACTCCCTCGTAAACTAAAAAAAATTGGTGTCCAATTCGGTGATTAAAACTTTATTCTGAATCAACATCGAAACCTATAGTTTACAGACCACCCTCAATACATGTCACACAAACCACAGTTTACACACCCTTAAAGTCTTAGCAAGTGGTTAAGAAGGCTCGTAAGAAATATTAAAAAAATGTAAATGTCCGCAGCGGGCAGCATTACACAAGCGTGCCAGTAAACACACTATTCTTTCAGCTCTCTCCTGCTTTTTCACACGCCCCCCACGTAAACACCAGGACCAGGCACCTCTTAGTTCCTCCGTTAGCATAAAATAAACATCATACATTACTTAGGGCCTGGACACCGCCGCGAAATAAAACACATATGGCTACGTAATACACAAATAGCAGCCATACTGCTAGGCGCTCTGCTGTAGTGGCGCGTGACGTCACTCATCAAGCCTCCACAAAACCCCTACTTAATTTACCAAAAAATTGAGCTCTTTTTCCACGTTACAGACAGCTTATTTTATATTACAAAACTATAAATAAATTTAGCACAATAAGGCAGTAGCCTGCATAACACTTACTGGAGTCCTAGTGTGGAGCAGAAAGCTCCACACTAGGAGGTTCAGAAACAGAGACTGAAAATTAACAGAGAAAAGCATTTTCTCAGACATGTAAAGAAAAACATGTCCTTATTTTCACACAATGAACATATCACAGCAGGAGTTATTTATGGAGAACCACTAGGCGCTAGTGATCATGTGGTACAGAGTTAGTTAGTTGGTAAGGTTCGTCAGGAAACAGGACAAGATGTTTCCTGACGCAGGTCTTAATCACATGATGACCCACAGCTGGAGCTTTTGGTCATCTGACCGGCTTACCGGTCCACCCCTTAAAAATTATGGTAACAACTATTACCATATTTAGTTTATATGTACAGAGTTTCGAGTGCCAGGTTTATATAAGAATTGAGAGGCGGAAATGGAGGCGTAGCAGAAAATGAGACTAAAGGAGGAAGGACTATGATAGAATAAAGCTTTTTGAAAGTAGTGCAATGGGAAAAAGAATTCGAGGGCATAACCTGACAGGAAGGGATGGAAGTAATAGAAAAAATAGCCAAGAGGCAAAATATAAATTTGTACCAAACATGAAAGAGAAAAGAAATAAGAAAACAGAGAAAATCCATGTTTCAACCAGGAATACAGAGACCAGAGGAAGATGCAAGATAGCTTACAAGAAATACAGAACAAATAAAACTGTAGAAAACTGGATCAAGTAGGAGACATAAATATATACACCCGAATAAGAAGGGAAGCTGAAAAACAACTCGAAAATGACATAGCATAAAAGACCAAAACAGAACTAAAGTTGCTCTACTGTCACTTAAGAAAGAAGACAATTGTGAAGGACCAGGTGATAATGCCGAAGAAAGTGACTGGAATGCTAATGGGTAATGACAGAAGAATGAGAAGAACTAACCAAAACATTCAAAGAGGTCTTTACAAAAATGGTTCAGAGTTATGTGAAGGAGATGTAGTTAGACCAGATCAAGAGGAACTTCAAAATATTAGTACAACAAAAGAAGTGATTAAACTACTAAGTGAGCTTGATTTAACAAAAGCAGTGGAACCAGGCAAGATATCTACATGGATGCTGAAAAATGTGGCAGAGCTTCTATGTAACATCATAATAAAAGTATTCAATCTCTCCAATCAGGCCTATTGCCCGAAAATTAGAAAACTTTGGAAATGTGATCCCCATATATGAAAATGGAGACAGGAAATGGGCTCTCTCTCTCTCTTCTAATATGTATACTGTTAAGAGGTTCTGAAGAAGATAATAAGAAAGATTAATAAAGTCCTCGGAATAAGAGATTTTTTTTTACGAAAAACCAGCATGGATTTAGGAATGGAAATTTTTTTCTTACAAATTTGCTGGAGTTCTGTAAGTGGAGCTGGCCTGGAGCCGCCACCCTAGTGCCTATCCAAGAGTAAACATTGATCTTTATTAGCCATCAGCCCAGATAAATTTGTGAACCACACCTGAGGGCTGAACAGACTGCATTTTCTTCGGCTGCAGGAAATCATCTGATACAGTATCACACCAGAGATTAGTCCAGAAAAATGGAAAAACAGGCCGGGGTTAAAAGGCAGAGTGCTAAAGTGGGTCAGCGAGTACCAGATTGGCAGAAGACAGAGAGCAGCAGTAAATGATAACACATCAGCAATAGGGAGAATAACGAGTGATGTTCCGAGTCAGTACTAAAATTATTACGGTTCCTAACAGGCGTGAACGACCTACACGAGGTGATCCAATCTTTTGCACCCTCATTAGCGGATGATATACAACTTATGAGAAAAATAAGAACAGGAAACGATGGTGATAAATCACATGAAGACCTTAACATAGTACAGACATGGTCAAACAAGTGCCTTCTCGAGTTTTGTCCGGATATAGAGCATAACATGTTTACCGGGGTCTTAGTGTGTGTGTGTGTGTGTGTGTTATATATATATATATATATATATATATATATATATATATATATATAGTATTGTGACCACGAACAAGTGGTATTGAATCAATAACAACACTGCGACTAGCTGACGCCTTAGCCCACAGGACCACACAATCCTACAAGAACCAAGTACCCAGCCATGCTAGGTGTGTTAATCTTGGTCCGAGGACATACGGTGGTGTGGGTGACTAAGCTAATTGCATTCTTATCCCCGTTTGGTGTGTGTATATATATATATATATATATATATATATATATATATATATATATATATATATATATATATATATATATATATATATATGTCGTGCCGATTAGGTAAAACTGGTCAATTAGCAAGAACTCATCTAAAATTAAGTCCTTTCTAAAATTTTCTCTTATACGTTTAAAGACATATTTTTTCCTTTATGTTAATGTAAGAATTTATAATTTTGTACCAAGAGAAACTTTGAAAACCTACCTAACCTTATTACAACAAGCGCAATTTATTTTAGACTAACCCAACTAAATATATTTTAGATACGTTAACAACATTAATTTAATAATAAACAAACACAGTGAAATATATTTTTTCGTTATGTTCAGAATGATTTTGGCGAAATTATTGCATACACAAATTTTCACTTGTCTTATATGGCAAGGTGAGCGTTGCTATTTAAGCCAAAATCGCAAGTTTTACCTAATCGGCACGACATATATATATATATATATATATATATATATATATATATATATATATATATATATATATATATATATATATATATATATATATATATATATATATATATATATATATATATATATATCAATGTGCCACTCAGAAACAAGCAGGTATATACAGAGAAAGATCGCAGTCAGCAGGACTTGATACTGCTACTGAGAGAAGGACAAGATTCCCAGGCAATGCTCTTATACACGAGAAAGAAACATGGGAAATAAACATGGCTTGTCAACCAGGCTGCCCAGCTTTTGAGGCATTTGTGGCTCAGTGAATCAGAGTGCTGCCTGTGAATCGTGTTCGTCTCTCAGTAGCAGTATCGAATCCTGCTGACTGCGATCTTTCTGTGTGTGTGTGTGTGTGTGTGTGTGTGTGTGTGTACTTCACTGGCCACTACTGGGTCACGCTCCCCGCTCCATGAGCTTTATCATACCTCTCATGTGTACTCACCTAATTGTACTCACCTAATTGTGGTTGCAGGGGTCGAGACTCAGCTCCTGGCCCCGCCTCTTCGCTGTCCGCTACTGGGTCTCTGCTCTCCCTGCTCCATGAGCTTTATCATACCTTGTCTTAAAACTATGTATGGTTCCTGCCTCCACTATATCTTTCTCTAGACTATTCCACTTCCTGACTACTCTGTGGCTGAAGAAATGCTTCCTAACATCCCTTTGACTCATCTGAGTCTTCAGCTTCCAGTTGTGTCCCCTTGTTTCTGTGTTCCCTCTCTGGAACATCCTGTCACTGTCTACCTTGTCAATTCCCCGCAGTATTTTGTATGTCGTTATCATGTCTCCTCTGACCCTTCTTTCCTCCAGTGTTGTTAGTGTGTGTGTGTGTGTGTGTGTGTGTGTATACATGTCGTGCCGAATAGGTAAAACTTGCGATTTTGGCTTAAATAGCAACGCTTTTCTTGCCGAATAGGGCAAACGAAAATTTGTATATGCAATAATTTCGCAAAAATCATTCTGAACCTAACGAAAAATATATATTTCTTTGTGTTTGTTTATTATTAAATTATTGTAAACTTATCTAAAATATATTTAGTTGGATTGGGCTAAATTAAATTGCGCTTGTTATAATAAGTTTAGGTAAGTTTTCTCAGGTTCTTTTGGTACAAAATTATTAGTTTTTACATTAACATAAATTAAAAAATATATATCTTTAAATGTATAAGAGAACATTTTAGAATTGACTTAATTTTAAACGAGTTCTTGCTAATTGACCAGTTTTACGTATTTGGCACGACATATATATATTTGTTTGGCAGGATATTGCATTGTTGTAATAAATTGTATATTAAATAAGTTTATTTTAAGGAAAAGGTGCTCTATAAATGTATAAATATTGTTAGAGTTTTGCGTGGACACCTAATAGACAGTCAGCTGTTCAGTGGACAGGTATTAGACACGGCCAGTTGGACAGGTATTAGACACAGCCAGTTGGACAGGTATTAGACACGGCAAGTTGAACAGGTATTAGACGATCAACTGGAAGTAACTAGCAGTCACTGGAAAGATGTCATGTGTGGAGAAAATTCTCCAAAGGAGGGGGGGTATTCGCCCTTACTACCCTTGTTAAGGGTCCCACCCTTTCCGCCCTTAGGAAGGGGCAAGACGAGGCGCGTCTGGTTGAGAAAAACAAATTAACACAGACCAGATGTACTGACCACAGTGTGTCACGTTGTCTGACCAAGTAGCAGCGAGTGTATATGTGACTTAATAGACATTTGAGATAAATGTAACTCTTTGCCATAACAGGAAGATTACAGTAAACTGTTGTATTGGTTTCTGCACTTTAATTTACTATCGTGTGTTCCAGTGATTGGGGTATTTAGATGACACAAACATTTTAATTACCACTTGTAGCAGCGTGTAGCAATTTTTGAAATTGTGCTGATCACAGCATGCTGGGCACCACGAGGCACCACGTGGCTGCACGAGGCGGCAAGAGGTTGCAAGAGGAGTTAGATTGAATTCGGCCTCCGAACGGGTCATACGGCCACGGAAAGGACGGGAGCTACGGCGCGGTTTAACCTAACAATGACATTAGTCGTACACGTCCGTTATTCTAATTTAATCTCCACTAACGTCGGGAAATAAGATAAGAACTCTGTTCCAGCACGTTTAGTGAATAATATCAACATCGTGGTATATTCAGAAGTGTGCGCAACTTCTGATTACTGCTAAAAGACAAACGTAGAGACAATCGCAAGTGAATTCCATCGAAACAAGACGGTGACTCATCAGCGGCATTCTACAATCAAGACAGCATTTCCGCCATATATGGTGGAGTCAACACCATCGCTCACGTTACACGAGCAAGGTATGTTTTTATGTTCTGGTCAGACAGGGGACTGCGCAGTTCTTGTAGGTCAAGAGCATCAAAATTTACCTATTGACGGCGGTTATGCGTGGATTTTTAAGTCCAAACACGTGAGTGTTAAACCGCCTTTCAGTCCATCAAATGACTGAAGATATGAGCATACGCTCCTTTTTGACAATATTTATACTCATTTGTGATGTTTTTACCATACAGCCCAGTGGAGAATGAGGCCATGAATGTATCCACTGTGAAGGAGTCGGGGACGGCTGCGACTTCTTGGATTCATCAATAAGCTAAGTAGCAAGTTTAACAGTTCATATTATCGTAGGAGCACATTACTCCACATCATGGATCCTGGTGTATGTTTTTTGTTGTTGTTGTAATGCTAAAGTCCTAGGTTGTTTTGGGGATTTTGTTTGTACTCTTTAGTTAGCCCTGACATGGGCATGGCCCTGGTACTTATGTGGGGCCTGTGAGAGTTGTGGTGAGTACAGAAGGGTAGGGGGAAGAGTTGTGGTGAGTACAGAAGGGTAGGGGGAAGAGTTGTGGTGAGTACAGAAGGGTAGGGGGAAGAGTTGTGGTGAGTACAGAAGGGTAGGGGGAAGAGTTGTGGTGAGTACAGAAGGGTAGGGGAAGAGTTGTGGTGAGTACAGAAGGGTAGGGGAAGAGTTGTGGTGAGTACAGAAGGGTAGGGGAAGAGTTGGAGTGAGTACAGCAGGGTAGGGGAAGAGTATGTGGTGAGTACAGAAGGGTAGGGAAGGTTGTGGTGAGTACAGAAGGGTAGGGGAGGATTGTGGTGAGTACAGAAGGGTAGGAAGAGTTGTGGTATTCAAAAGGGTAGGGAAGAGTTGTGGTGAGTACAGAAGGGTAGGGGGAAGAGTTGTGGTGAGTACAGAAGGGTAGGGGGAAGGGGAGATGGAGACCTACTGCTGTGGCTGTGTGTAGAGGGCAGGATTTTTGTTGAATTTATTGTTATATAGAAAATATGTGTATTTTTCTAGAGGTGAGTTTGTCCTTTATGATCAAACCTAAATTACTGACCACCTGTATTAATATTTTGTGTAGGAGTTTACCAAGTATGAGTGGGCTTAGGGGTGGCTTATTTTTAAATGACTTAATACCCCTAGACAGGTATTTAAACCTTCTACGTCTTTCTTGACTTCGTAACAATAATTATGTATTCATTCCCTTCAGGGATACTGGAGTAACGTTAATCAACTTCCAGTCTTCGTTTATTGATGTGATAACTACTAATGTTAGTAGGTATTATTGTTATTGTTACATTAACGGAGGAAATACGTAATCCTAGAGCGTCATAGAGAGCCAAAGAGAGACTGAGGCAATCAGGTTCGATCTAAGGAAAGGGAGGTCAAGGTCAATTCCATCGACGGGGAGCCACTCGTGGGGTCATAGAACCTTCCTGGAAGGGAACTAATAGTACATAATTTGATGTCGTGACGTTAACACTGTCAGACAGTTCGCCCAGCCTGTCAGATTAGTGTCCAGCGTCTCTGGGTGAGGTAACGTGACTGGGGTGCTAATTGTGCTTATTTGTAGCTTCGTAAATTCCGCTCCGACGAAGAAATGCTGTGACATTGATATGTTTCTGAGGTTTTTCATTATGAAGACCCTGCTTAAAACAGCTTCAGGAGAGTAACCCACTATGAAAACCCGGCTTAAAACAGCTTCAGTGGAGTAAGCCATGTGTTCATCACTGTGTACAGAGTCAAACTTTATTTATAGCCGAGGTGTCGCTTGAAGTATAACTTTGCTTATCTCCTAAAGCGAAACATAGCTTGGTAAGAAAGCTTTGCTCTACACACAGTAGTGTTGCCCTTATTTGTTGGTATCAGGGTGGGTGCAGGAGGCAAGAGAAGCGACTGGTGGAATGAGACAGAGTGGTAAGAGAGAAAAAGTTAGCACATGAGGCTTTTACAAAGCAGAAATGATATAAGGAGGGAATAGTATATAGAGAGAAAACGAGAGGTTAAGCGACTGGTAAGGGAATGTGAAAAGAGAGTAAATGAAAGAGTGGGTGAGATGCGGTCAAGAAATTTTGCTTAGAATAAGAAAAAAAATTGAAGTGAGCTTAATGAGTTGAGAAAGCCTAGGGAACGCATGGATTTGACAGTTAAAAACAGAAGAGAGTTATTATATTGAGAGTGAGTTGGAGGTATCGGGAAGATGGAGGGAATATTCTGAGGAACTGTTAAATGTTAAGAGAGGGAGTCAGTGATTTCATTCATTTTCCAGGGAGGTAAAACATCTTTTACTGGGATATTCACTTGTGAAATGATCCGCAGACGCCTGTGACCACAGTTAAGGATATAGCCATTCAACTATGTTGAATATTGTTAGAGCGAGGAGCAGCCAGATGTAAGTGTGGGGAAGGAGCAGCCAGATGTGAGTGTGGGGGAGGTGCGCGAGACAGTGGATAAAATGAAAGAGGGTAAAACAGCCGAGATTAATAGGATCAAGACAGAAATTTTAAAAGCAGGTGGGGATGTAGTTTTGGCTGGTGCATTTGTTCAATATATGAAACATGAGAAGGTACCTCAGGATAGAGAGCGTGCATAGTTCCTTTGTTTAAAGAAAAAAAGGGAATAAAGGGGAGCAGAAGATTTATAAGGAAATAAGCCTGTTGAGTATACCGGGTAGTTTGGTAGTTATTACTGAGGGTAAGACGGAGAGAAGGATTACAAGTTTATGAAGGGTAATGTTTAGATCAAGTGAATCATATGAGCGAACAGTATTTAGAAAAGGGTAAGGAAGTTTTCGTTGTATTTATGGATATAAAAATAGCGTATGATAGGGTGGATAGGGGAACAATGTGGAATATGTTACAAGAGTACAGAATGGGTGGTAGGTTACTGGAAGCAGTTAAGAGTTTTTATGAGGATAGTGAGGCTCAGGGTATGTAAGAGGGAGATTATTTTCCAGTAAAAGTAGTCCTAAGACAGGGATGCGTGATGTCACCATGGTTATTTAACATATTCATAGATGAGGTTGTAAAATAAGCGAATGCTCGGGTTTGGGGAAAAGATGTTGGATTAAAAGATAATCTAATACAGAATACGAAATACTAGTTTTTTTTTCGATGGCAAGGTGCTTATGGGAGATTCTGAAGAGAAATTGCTAAGGTTGGTGGTCGAATTTAAGAGGGAATATAAAAGAATATTAAAAATGGACATAGGAAGGAGATGAGGGTGACAAAAAAATATATATTAAAGAAAGATTGGTTATCAGATTGGAAGGAGTACGGAGGAAGTGAATGACTTCATATATTTGGGAGTGGACTTGTCAGCAGATGGGTCTATGAAAGACGAGGTAAACCATAGAATTGACGAAGGGACAAAGGTGAGTGGTGCATTGAGGCATCTGTAGAAACAACGTTATTCATGGGGGCAAAAGTTAAATGTATGAGAGTATAGTGGTACCAACACTTGTGTGTGTGTGAAACATGGGTTGTGAATGTTGCAGCGAGGAGGCTGGAGCAGTGTAGATGTCTTGTTTGAGGGCAATGTGTGGCATGAATATTATGCAGCTTATTAGTAGTGTGGAGATTAAGAGGTGCGGAGTTACTAAAAGTATTATTCAGAAGCTGAAGAAGTGTAGATGAATGGTTCAGATAACCGACAACTCTCCTTACACCTTTCTCCTTTGTATTGGACTGATGAAGCCACTGTGTGGCGAAACGTTTCCTCAATAAAGATATACCCAAGTGTTGCATATGTGTCTAATTTATAGCTGAAGAAGTGTTGAGGTGATACTTGGAGGGGACGAGGGGTAGGGTCGTCCTTGGAATGGTTGGGAGGTACGGGATAAAGGAGTTTTTTCTTATGAGAGGAGCTTGCACGTCCAACAGGCGTGTGTGAGCGTGTTAGTTAGGAATAAATTAGACACATATGCAACACTTGGGTATCTTTATTGAGGAAACGTTTCGCCACACAGTGGCTTCATCAGTCCAATACAAAGTAGAAAGGTGTAAGGAGAGGAGGAGTTTGAGGTTATCAGTCCCTCGGCCTGGAGTCGATGTGTTCAGTCCATCAATCTTGTTAGAAGTGTAGCACAAGGCCGTAGAGGTGGCTTATATGCTGTAGTCAGGTGAGGTGAAGCAGGAGGAGGCGGGGTCATAGTGGTACCATCCACCATTCATCTACATCCTGTCTGACACAGCAACATCTTGGGATCTTGATACAAACGAATTCTTCAACACTTGTCCAACCTTTGGACGAAGACCTACTTCGACTAGTGGATGGTACCACTATGACCCCGCCTCCTGCTGCTTCACCTCACCTGACTACAGTATATAAGCCACCTCTACGGCCTTGTGCTACACTTCTAACAAGATTGATGGACTGAACACATCGACTCCAGGCCGAGGGACTGATAACCTCAAACTCCTCCTCTCCTTACACCTTTCTACTTTGTATTGGACTGATGAAGCCACTGTGTGGCGAAACGTTTCCTCAATAAAGATACCCAAGTGTTGCATATGTGTCTAATTTATAACTTGTCGGTTCTCTGAACCATTCATCTACATCGTGTTAGTTAGGAGTGGAGGCAAGTGGTTTTTATGACAGTGCTGGAGTGTGAGCAAGGTAATATTTGTGAAGAGATTCAGGAAAACCGGTTAGCCGGAGATGGGCAGTACAGTTCTTGTACTCTGAAAGAGAGATGGGTATATTGCAGTTTGGAGGGTCATCTGAGCTGTAGTTTCGGTCCACATTTAGCAAGACAGTGACGGAGTGGGTGATGGTGAAAAAGTTTTTTCCTTTTTGAGAAACCGTATCTCTCTGGGACACTGCCGGTGTGTTTTAAAAAAATGGTAATATAAAATATTAAGTTAACGTAATGTTGTTAATGTAATTATGTTCCAATCATTTAAATTATTAAATACAAAGGGACGCGTTGAACTTGTAATGGATCATGTAACCCCTCGGGATGGGGGGGGGATGTTTTGATACGACAAGGAAAGCTACTCAAGTTCCTTGGATCAAAAACCATTCGCCAGCATCAAGGCATCTCCCTAATGAAACGACCATCAACTCTCACTCCTTTGTGATTAACTGTAATATTAACACTTGTCCGTGTGTGTATGTGTGTAGGTGTAGGTGTGTGTATGTGTATGTGTTAGTTACCATTTTGTCCTAGGCACATGTCGATTAGACACTAGGCCTGTTGTATGTATGTGTGTGTGTGTATGTGTAACGAAACACTTCGAAATGTTTCGGCCCCGCCGGGAATTGAACCCGGGCCCTCCGTGCGTGAAGCAAGAGCGCTAGCCACCATGCCATCGGTGTGTGTATGTGTGTGTGTGTGTAGGTGTGTGTGTGTGTAGGTGTGTGTGTGTAGGTGTGTGTGTAGGTGTGTGTGTAGGTGTGTGTGTGTAGGTGTGTGTAGGTGTGTGTTTGTGTAGGTGTGTGTGTGTGTAGGTGTGTGTGTGTGTAGGTGTGTGTGTGTGTGTAGGTGTGTGTGTGTGTAGGTGTGTGTGTGTGTAGGTGTGTGTGTGTGTGTAGGTGTGTGTGTGTGTAGGTGTGTGTGTGTGTAGGTGTGTGTGTGTGTAGGTGTGTGTGTAGGTCCTCTCTCTCCCTGCTCCATGAACTTTATCATACATCTTCTTAAAGCTATATATGGTTCCTACCTCCACTACGTCACTTTCCAGACTATTCCACTTCTTGACAACTCTATGGCCGAAGAAATACTTCTTAACATCCTAACATCCCTGTGATTCATCTGAGTCTTCAACTTCCAATTATGACCCCTTGTTTCTGTGTCCCATCTCTGGAACATCCTCTATCCATCTTATCAATTCGTCGGAGTATTTAATATGTCGTTATCATGTTTCCCCTAACCCTCCTGTCCTCCAGTGTCGTCAGGCCGATTTGTCTTAACCTTTCTTTGTAGGTCATTTTCCCCTAGCTCCGGGGCTAATCTTGTTGCAAACCTTTGCACTTTCTCTAATTTCTTAACGTGCTTGACCATTTGTGGGTTTCAAACTGGTGCATACTGAGGTGTCTGAACTCTATTCTTCGGGTTGCCAGGCGCCCATGTGCTGCAGCAGTTATCTGGTTGATATGCGCCTCAGTAGATGTGCTCGATATTACTCTTTGGCCGCCTAGCCTATACTATCTCTGAGATCTTCTTTGCCTTTCCCCGATCTTCATAACTTTGCATTTGGTAGAGTTAAATTGCAGGAGCCAGTTTCTGAACCAGGCTTGCAGCCTGTCCTGGTCCCTTTGTAGTCCAGCCTGATCCTCGTCCGATTTAATTCTCCTCATTAACTTCACGTCATCTGCAAACAGGGATACAATGTGTGTGTGTTAGTGTGTGTGTATGAGAGAGAGAGAGAGAGATAGAGAGAGAGAGAGACGGACAGACACTGGGAGGTAGGAGGGAGATTATAAAGTATAATTATTTATATTGAGTTACAACAACAGAGTTCCAGAGAGGAAATATTTTCAGGTACCTCGTAGCATCAATCTTATATGTCACATTTATCTTCCTATGTAACAGTGAATGGCAAAGTTCAAGAGTTCTCGTGATGTTGCAAACACATTCTCACTGTTCCTCGAGAATGTAACAGATCACCTGAGCGCGAGGTTTTTTAAATTCCTTCCACTGTGAAGAAAACACTGAAAGACAAGCTTTATTAGGACGAAGTTTAGATCTTTATCAAGATCCAAACAGGTCGATACGTTGTCTCAGTAAAAACTTCTGCAAGGTGTTATTATTCTCGACTGTCGGCAGCACGTTGTTTAGATCCAAGCTTTATGGTGTTTATTGAGCCTCTTTGCTGATCCTATTAGTCAACACCTCCACAAAAACTGCCCATTATAGCAAAAATAGTTGACAGGTAGATGAATACACCACTGTGCAACACCTGGGCGTCTTTATTATGCAGAAGTTTTGCCAGCCAGTGGCTTCTGCAATTAAGAACAAGAGGTTACACGCTGAATACAGTGGAAGATGAGGTAATCAGTCCCATGAGCATTGACAGCTGTTCAGTCCCATGAGCACTGACAGCTGTTCAGTCCCATGAGCACTGACAGCTGTTCAGTCCCATGAGCACTGACAGCTGTTCAGTCCCATGAGCACTGACAGCTGTTCAGTCCCTTAGTTCCTTAGCCTTGATCAGTATGAAGCATAGGCAGGAGGATGGACATACAATTAATGTAATTTGATGAAAGGGTATTGGGAATGCTTACTTCATCTTTGGTTGTTACAATATGCAGGTATCATTATCAATCCAATTAAGAATCTACATATCTACAGCTATCACTGATTGCACTTGTTCTTTGCCTTTACCATGAACTAGTTGCACCAAATCCTGCATGCTTTTTCTTGTAAAATTTTACCAACCTTAGTTACAAGGTGTTTACACTCTTAATCCATGTCTGAAATACTAGTTCTGTACTCTCGTAATCTGCTGCACTCTAAGATATAGTGTTGGAGAGTGTCAACACACCTCACATCAACTTTGCCCTAGTAGAATTGCTTCGCCAACTTGCCTCATACACAGGTAACCCAAACCATCTCCGGCCACCTCAGCCCCTCACTCTTCTGCTTCCACTTTGTTTACCATAAACAGATGTGTAATCTGATGCAACCTTATTGCAATGCTGTTCATAGTCACTGTTGACTAATGCACTTCTCTCACAGAACGCATCTAAATATTTAATTTGAATTTTCTTTGTAATTAGCTGGAATGTTCATCCAAAATTTTAGAATATGTTTTGTGTTTTTTTTCCTATTCACTGAGTTTAAACTGCATATCAAGATATAGATCTTTTTTTATCTGGTGATCTTATTGTATTTGTGACCTATGTTTCGGTCGGTCTTGAACGTACTGAAACATCGTCTATCTTTCATATTTAAGTTAAGGGTTAGTTGTAAACTGTAGTAGTCAAGGCAGTGTTGACTGCAGTAGCCACGGTAATGTTTACATTATTGTTCAGTGTAAATACCAAGCTTCTGCATATTCCAATTTTAGTGTAAATTAAGTTGTAAACAGTTGATGTTTTCATTGTCACCGCCTACATAGATGAAGGCTGCGAAGAAAAGAGGCAGTCTTAAAGATAACGTTTCGCTCTAAGTACAGCTTGATCATAGGGCAAAACGTTGTAAGAATGAAAGCTAGCTCTGCACCTTTATATCTGCTCCTTTGACGTGTGTGTGTTTGTGTGTGTGTGTGTGTGTGTGTTTGTGTGTTTGTGTGTTTGTGTGTGTGTGTGTTTGTGTGTGTGTGTGTGTGTGTGTGTGTGTGTGTGTGTGTGTGTGTCTGTGTCTGTGTCTGTGTGTGTGTGTGTGTCTGTGTGTGTCTGTGTGTGTCTGTGTGTGTCTGTGTGTGTCTGTGTGTGTCTGTGTGTGTCTGTGTGTGTCTGTGTGTGTCTGTGTGTGTCTGTGTGTGTCTGTGTGTGTCTGTGTGTGTCTGTGTGTGTCTGTGTGTGTCTGTGTGTGTCTGTACTCACCTAGTTGTACTCACCTAGTTGTGGTTGCAGGGGTCGAGTCAAAGCTCCTGGCCCCGCCTCTTCACTGGCCGCTACTGGGTCACTCTCCCTGCGCCATAAGCTTTATCATACCTCTGCTTAAAGCTATGTATAGAGCCTGCCTCCACTACATCGCTTCCTAAACTATTCCACTTCCCGACAACTCTGTGACTGAAGAAATACTTCCTAACATCTCTGTGATTCATCTGAGTCTTCAACTTCCATCTGTGTCCCCTTGTTGTTGTGTCCCATCTCTGGAACATTCTGTCTCTGTCCACTTTGTCAATTCCTCTCAGTATCTTATATGTTGTTATCATGTCTCCCTATCTCTCCTGTCCTCCAGTGTCGTCAGGTCGATTTCCCTTAACCTCCTCGTAGGACATACCCTTAGCTCCGGGACTAGTCTTGTTGCAAACCTTTGCACTTTCTCGAGCTTCTTCACATGCTTGGCTAGGTGTGGGTTCCAAACTGGTGCTGCATACTCCAATATGGGCCTAACGTACACAGTGTACAGGGTCCTGAACGATTCTTTATTAAGATGTCGGAATGCTGTTCTTAGGTTTGCTAGGCGCCCATATGCTGCAGCAGTTATTTGGTTGATGTGCGCCTCAGGAGATGTGTCTGGTGTTATACTCACCCCAAGATCTTTTTCCTTGATTGAGGTTTGCAGTCTCTGGCCCCTAGGCTGTACTCCGTCTGCGGTCTTCTTTGCCCTTCCCCAATCTTCATGACTTTGCACTTGGTGGGGTTGAACTCCAGGAGCCAGTTGCTGGACCAGGCTTGCAGGCTGTCCAGATCCCTTTGTAGTTCTGCCTGGTCCTCGTCCGATTGAATTCTTCTCATCAACTTCACATCATCTGCAAACAGGGACACTTCGGAGTCTATTCCTTCCGTCATGTCGTTCACAAATACCAGAAACAGCACTGGTCCCAGGACTGACCCCTGTGGAACCCCGCTCGTCACCGGCGCCCACTCTGACACCTCGCCACGTACCATGACTCGCTGCTGTC